>JBDJHY010471565.1:0-17466 GCA_039654485.1 Withania somnifera | reverse complement strand
CTCATTTCCACCACAATCATGATATCAAAAATCAAGTTTCCAAATAGTCAAATCATGAACGAGTTACCACGATAACAATAAAGGCCTAGTCAAGTCATTTCAAGAATAGTCGAGTAGTGAGTACGTTATCACAATAACAACTAATATTAAGGTCGCTTAATATTTTCAACAAGTACTATCCCTTATCACTAAATCAATTGAATACAAGAAGATAGTATGACTTTATTCCCCATAATTCAAGCCTAATCAACATCTCCACTTTATGTCTAGCCCCACAAGTAGTTCATTTCCATTACAAGGTTACCCATAGTTTAACAACAACACTTTCCCAATCAAGTATGTACCTAGACCTTGAATTCTACACCAAGGCACCATATTTACAATACATGAATCAATTCAGCACTTCACAATTCAATCACGTATACATATAAGCCAACATTTTCATTATGTTTTTACATCGTATCAATTAGTCCAATTCTAGTCCCAACATGGTAGATAATAGTAATGCCAAATCACCTAAGGCACCCAAATGGAAAAGCAATTAGCAAGTAATTGCTAACAATTTATAGAAAGCCATTAAAACTAAACTTGCCTTAATTTTGAAGAAAATAGCTACTCAAATGCCTTTTCCTTCCGAATGACCTCTAATCGAGTGAAATATAGTCACCCATAAAAGAAATACAAGAAATATACACTAATCAACACCCAATAATCAAGGTTTATGTAAAAATCAACCCCGGACCCATGGAATCAAGATCGATTTTTGATCATAAAATAATGTTATCCATCACTGTTTTCCATCATTTTCGACTTCAACAATTATCTACTGTTTTGGAGTTCAAAATCTTAAAATTCTATATAAAATCAGGTAAAAGTAGCTTAGATTTGATGGAAATAGGTTCAGGAAACTTACCCAATTGATTAGCCTTGAAAACCTTGATCAACATTGCTAAAAATAGGGTTTTAGTTTGTAGTTTACATGAAAAATAAGAAGAGTTTGGGTGAAATTTGAAAATTTTCCAATTTATACCAGCCAGGACCAATTTATCTGGCCGATTTATCATTATCGGCTAATTTATCAGACCAAAAGCTGATTTATTAGACACCGATAAATCGGTCATCTAACCTATTTATCGTCTATGGATGATTTATTGGTCATGACCTATTAACGATCAAAATGACCGGTGAATCGGTCAAAAACAACAACCCATGACATCAATTCACAACAATACTTCACAACTCAAAACGGACCTCCGAGGTTCGTTCGGAACCTCGTCCACACAGACCATATATGCAATATACTAATTTCAGCATTCCAGACTCAATAGTTCTATCAAATCACTCGTGCGAGGTCTCCTTGACTTGATACTCATTAAGGACCTAAAACTAACTTTAAACAAAAAAGGTCAAAACACTACCAAGGCCTGGGAAAAATAAAAGGGACCTCATTCTAGAACAAATTCAACCTCCCGAATCCAACAGAACCATCAAATTTTTAGTTTGAGCACTGTAAGACCAAATATTGAACAAGACCAAAATCGACATTATGAAACTGATGGAAATGATTATTTTCTTATACAAGGCCCGTAATGCTAGATGGGCCCTAGAGTTCCTCATTTTGAACTTAAAGGCTCTAAAACATAAAATTCTCAAACTTCTATATCAAATCTCATCCGCACCCGAACTATCCATGAAACATAGTTAGTTTTATATAAGGTACTACGGGGAAGGGCAAAACAATCAAAATACCTTGAAACAAAAAATGACCTTTTGGATAATTACAATATCCACCACTAAAATCATGTTCTTCCTCGAACATAAGAGAAAAATGAAGTGCTGACTCGATATGGAACGTGAAGTGTAACTAGAAAAGCCCAATTTCATTTCTTATATGAACTCCTCAAGATAATATTACCACCATACCATACGAGTCTGAACTTCTGAATAAAAACTGGTATTAACACATCAAGGAATGCCAACCAAACTCACAGAATCATTGTATTACCACCTTTCCCTGAAGATCAAGGTAACCAAGACCACTCTACAGGCTCAAACAAAAAATAGGAATCTCTATGCTACCACCCTATAACCAAATGGGCTGGTTTACTGGATGACCATGCTTGACACTTAATTCCTTACCCGAATTAATCAAATTGCTCATGTTGCTTAAATCATGACTCAAGTATACTGGTCACTATTACCGTATTGCTTCCCATAGGTGATCAATACTACACTTGTACTCATACTACACTTGTCTTTGTGTAGCTCCAGGTACAGGTCCTCGACCGTGATTTCCACACGTTGATCGCTCGTTCGTTTTTCCAGTTCGGAGATACAGGGTGAGCTTGGCGTCCAGCTTTAGCCTATTTCTCATCAGTTGTACATTTGATTTTTCTATCTCCATTGTATTTTAGATATGTTGTATATTATACAGTTTCTTTTTTTTTTTTTTGGTATTTTATATTAGTGGTTCATT
The DNA here is from genome assembly GCA_039654485.1 of Withania somnifera. NCBI lineage: Eukaryota > Viridiplantae > Streptophyta > Magnoliopsida > Solanales > Solanaceae > Withania > Withania somnifera. The sequence continues at coordinate 14,990 of JBDJHY010471565.1, read as the reverse complement.
TAACATTGACATCAGGTCTTGGATTTATTCTGTAAACTTTTTATTCAATTGCTTATATCCTTTCTTGTTTCTTCTGCTTTTACTGTTGTAGTCCTCCGCTTTGGCTGCAGACTACGAAGTTTGGTTCTCCTACTCGAGTCTAGTAGGTGCTATCATGGCTTGAGAAATCGGATCGTGACATAATTGTGTTTGCGGTGCACCATGTGGAAGCCTCTATAAATAGCTCATTTTCTAATTTTTTTGGCTGAAAGTTCCCAAAATTATCTCTAAATTTTTGCAATATTTGAGCTTAAATCAGTTTATTAAAGGGTTGCAATTGTAGTTTTTTTTTCATGGAATATATTGTGGTAGTTATATGATAATTTCTACTAGGTAATTCTTTATTTCTCTTAAATTTAAAAGTTTTTCATATCATATAAACTTTTCGGGCTTATTTCTTCATTATGTTCTATAGAATTGAGCCTGATTTTGTACCATATGATCTATGAGTTGTGCTTTACATTTTGGTATAAATATTCCTTCTTTTCAAACTACGAGGGTTCACAGAGTCATTTTTAGTTTGGATTTCAACCTTTATATTGCAATAGAAATATAGGTCTTTTTTTACTCGTCTTTATATATGGGTTACATTTTTTCTAACTTTATGTAATTTTGAGTTTCTTCATTATTATTGGTTGTCTCAGCTCATGATTATGATTTGTCTCAGTGCATTTCTCGAGAATACCATCGGCATCTAGGTAGGCTACGACTTACTATTTTTATATTAGGTATTTAGTGATGAATATTTTTGGTAAACTTCTAGCTCCAGGCTGGGTTACTAGTTTGGCGCCCCGTTATTGTTATTACTTTGGCCTAAGACCTATCTTATTGTTCTTTTATCTTATTATATACCCCTAGGGATATGTATCCCTATCAGTGTGTTTTATGTTGTCTATAAAACATAGTTGGGAATTTAGAGGGGATAAAAGTAGAAGTTTGAGCTTCATAGATGTCCACCGAACTTAGCTGGTGGCTTCATAGAATGCCTAGACTACTATTTTCTTATGTTTAACGAACATACATGATATTAGGCTTTGGAAATCCAATTGGGTATTTTCGGTTAAAAAATCATAACAAATACTTGATTTTTATTTGATAATACCACCAAAGGAGATTTTTTTATGTATTCCTATACACTTATCCACTACTGCTAGGCAATATGGAGAAATTTTGTTATTCAATGATGGTATTTATCAAGAAAGTTTGGTATGGTGACAGTTGGGTTTCTACTGAGATATAGTATATGTCAAAGCTCGGGTTTTGGAATTTATTCTTGAGGAGTGTGCCCTAATTGAATTTTTACAAGAGTTTTTCATGTATGTTTGAGTCCTTGTATGGGCCCTACCGACTTGGTTACTATTCCTGGGGCCTGATCTGTAGCTTGAGGCAGGGGTATATTGCGGATTAGTGGTATACAGTTCGAGTCCTCTATGGATCCTACCTCACAAGCCTTACTACTTGAGGAGGAGCGTGTGGGTGTACTATTAGGAGATAGTTACTTTTAAATACCCATTTTAGTTGTATTCTTTCACTCTTGGTTGTACTCTTTGAGATTATGGGGGGAGGTTTCTAATTGGGTTACTTGTATGCAAGGTTGTACCTTCTTGTAGTATGGCATGGTGATAGGTCTTATTGCTAGATAGTCCTTATTTACTATCTTTTTGAGGATACTTGTTACTCTCTTTACTTTACTTTCTAATAGATTAGCCCGTTATTGGTCTTATATTTCTTCTTATTGTCTTTCATCGTTCTGGTTACATTGGAACTCCCGTTAACTGTGGTGTTGGTGATCTTAGGCATATTTATATGCCTTAACACCATTTAATTACCATATTTTGACTTAGTTTCGAGAATAATTATGTGCTTTTTTAGTATCATGTTAGCAAATAAGTATGTAGCATCCCTAACCAATGTGATTAGACTCGCAGGTGTATTTGAAGCTTTGAGGCATGTAGATCAAGAGGGAATCGAAGTGAAATAAGCAGGGAAGAAATGCAGGAAAATAACCCCTTTTACGATAAGGATCATCAAGTGATGCCCTACCCATCACAATCGGGATCATGTTGTGGTCCCCCGTTCAACTGGGCTGCATATGTCTTCAACTTGCAGGGTTGGTTGGGGTAGTTTGGTCTTTTTATTTGGGCATCTATATAAGCTTTAGGATGTCATTTTTTGTTGGTGTTCAATACTTAGGGATTGAAAACATCATGTAAATAAGATATTAAAGCAATCTAGTATTACCTATAACGTTCAATTCTTGTACGCAATTATTATAATTGATATTTTTTGTATTGAACATGAGCTTTCTCAGCTAAATACCCTTGTTTTAGGGTTATGTGTTGCACATGGTATATTGTATTAATTTCATATAAAGTAGTAATTGTTTCTCATTATTGATTGTTCTTATGCTTTGTAATGAATGTGTTTTAATTGCTTGGCTACCATTGGAATAATTGTATAGCTCTATTGTGCACCTATCTGGTAATATTGTGAGTGGAATAGATGTGTAAGGAGTGATATTGTGTTTGTTAAATCTAAATAAAAAAAAAAACATAAATTACCTCTAAGACATAATCGCGTACTTAGTGCCCCACTTGGATAAATCGGGAAGATAATAATAATGCATTTATATTAGATCACTCAGAACATATGTAGAATTGAAGTAGTTGTGTGTTTATATAAATAGTGACTAGAGGACTATCAATAACTAATAATAATTTCAACCCCAGAATTAACAATTAGAGAGATAAGTATGTTAATGTAAAATTAAGACTATATACGAATGTGTTAAATGCCATAGCCCTGAAACGGTTGCTTATATCAACAATACTTGACTGTTTAACGCCAAGTATCATTTACATATCCGTAGTTACATTAGAATTATATAAAAATATCCATTCCTTTTATTGTTACATTCAATTGTATATATGTTAAGTTCCTTATAAGAATCATTTGCAAGACTAATTCATAATTCTAAATCCCTGTGGGTTTGATATCTGCTTGAAAGAGCCACTGTATTACTTGTTAGGCCACGTACACTTGTGTGTGTACTGCAATCCCAAATACTGGTCTTTATTTTCTTATGGCTTAGGTCCTTTTTGTTCATACTTTAATAGTTTTACTTCCTTCGCACTTCTTAGCTACTACTGTGATTACCCCCTTTCTACTTGTTATTTTATCATACTTTACCTTACTTTTTGCTTGTTTTTTACCGGTAGGCTTATTATGGCTACTGGTTACCTGTTATTTTTGTACTCAAGCTACACTTCTTCATCTTTTTGTGATGCAGGTCCTAGTCTGATTTAGCAAGGCAAACATGACAATGCGGGATAGGTCAGAGTTGTTAGGAGATATAGTGAGCAGTTGGTGTTCTTGCTGAGTAGTTCTCCTTCTAGTACAGAGTTTTCCTTGTTTTGGTTCAGTATGTCTACCTTGTTGCTTTCCCCCATGTGGGTTGTATTATGTACTATTTACTATATAGATTTTCACAAGACATGATACTAGGTTCTTGGGATTTACTTTTTATTATGTATTTCTGTATCCTTCTTCTTTTTCTTCTTCTCTTTTTTTCATTTCTCTTTTCTTTTGGCACTTGGTACTGGTCTATTTCTAAATGCTCTTTTTAAGGATTAGGACTATCTACAGATAAATTTAACACCATCACAACATAAATTTCATGTTGTGACAACCTTGATATTGATTTATTTATACCATTTATGTGCCTAGTATGCCTATGATACCTACTAGGTACCCATAAATTTTAGTACTTATGATGAAGTTCTGCATTATTTTTTTGAATCCTATCTTATAGTAGGTTGTTATTATTGATGTGATCGTCGAATTTTAGTTTATAAAATTCGGGGAACTCTTGGTATCGGGGTGATCCATATTTTATTAAAATTTTATGGGTATATACTGTTCTATTGCTAAATGCTCTTTTTTAGGATTAGGACAGTCTATAGATAAGATTTAGCACCATCACAACATAAATTTCATGTCGTGACAACCTTGATATTGATTTATTAATACCATTTATGTGCCTAGTATGCCTATGATACCTACTAGGTACTTATGATGAAGTTCTGCATCATTTTATTGAATCCTATCTTATAGTAGGTTGTTATTATTGATATGATTGTCGGATTTTAGTTTATAAAATTCGGGGAGCTATTGGTATTTGGGGTGATCCATGTTTTATTAAAATTTTATGGGTTTTTATATATGGGTATTAAAATTGTAATCAAGGTCATTTATGAGAATTGTGTGAAGTTTTGTATTTTAGAGCTTTCTAGTAGTTGCCCCAGATCATTTAGGGCTTGTTTGGACCGATCTTTTGATTTCCCTGGCGGCTCGATTGAGATATGCGTTACTTTTCCAATTTTAAAGCCTAAGACTATTTGCTTATTGACTTAGTCATCTTTTTTGGAAGACTAGCTCGGAATCTAATTTTGATAGTTCCTTAGCTCTAGAAAATGAAAAAGTCAAGATGGACCTTAAGTTTGTGTTTCGGGGTTTTCGTGTTGAGTTTATGCTAAATTGTTATTAATTTTATTTAAGTCTTAATTTGAAGATTGGTTGTCTCTTTGTTTTGAAACTGTTGAAATGGAATTTGGACACTTCCATCAGTTCTAGAATGGTGATTTTAGGCAGTAAGAGTATTATTTTATTTCTCGAATTAACCACTATAATTTTGAGTATCTTTTTGGATTAGTGTGAATCATTATTTCATAATTTAAGGGATTAGTTTTCTAAAAGGCCTTGGTTTGTCATTTCAACGATTCCATTAGATCTATAATTTTATTTTCATGTTTCTTACATATTTTGTTTGTTGAAATTGCACTCAAAATGCTCCTTCTAGACGCTCGGAGTTCATTATTTTGGTTATTGTGAAATTGTAGGCATAGACCGCCCCAACGAATGAGCAGATTGCACCTACGAGATTGTTAGACAGACGTTGGTGTCGTCCCAATGAGGTCGCCCCAACAACTTAAGGGTCTCACTAGCGAAGGAAGTCCTAGGGACATAGGGTCGTCTCAGCGACTCATTTTCTGCCCTAGTGACCATGGTTTCTGCCCCTACAAAAATCACAAAGGTAATAAATAGCTGAACTCTTTTATTCATTCCGTTTCCCAAATTTTATTTTTATCAATTCTCTCAAATCCTCTGGAAAAACATTGTGGAAAACTCATCAATTATGGTGGAAAAAGTTCCCAAAGGTTCCACTCGTCCTTCCCACTCTCGGTAAGCCTCTTTCCTTATTAATTCCTTGAAAGTGAGTTTCCTCCATAGATGAGAAAACTAATAAAAGATGTAAACTTTGATTTTATCCTATTTAAATGATTTGATATCGTCCATTGAATCATTCTTCTTCGTGGCTAGTGTTCCCTTTTTAAATTACTCCATTTAAACTCATAAAGCATGAAACTTTTCCCTTTTTAATTGAATCTATCCCGACAGGATTTGAAGCCCTTCCTGCATTCAAATTGTGCTTGTTTCTTGAGCACGAGTTCCTGGTGATAGTAGGAACCCCGTGGCGAAGTTTATTTTCAATTCCAACGAGCAAGGCCTGCAGACCCATTTTAGGTTCGATTTTAGGCCTAGTTTAGAACTTTGTATAAATTATATTGTTAGTTTCATATTGATCCTGTATTTTTAAATATTGATTTCCAGAGCCTTTGGAGACCATTGGTTATCGATAGGGTTGACATTTGAGATTTGCAACCCTTTGTTTGTTGGAAGATAGGTAGGCTTCGCAGGGTTGTCTCTGGGTATATAACTTTTGTAATTATACTAAATAGATTCGTGGAATGGGTTTTCTAGGTTTTTACCATATACTTGGAACACTTATTTGTTCCATCCCCCATTTGTTCCCAATATTGGTGTTCGCTGAACTATAATGCCTTTTACTTAGAATTAGCCTTATGATAGTTGTAGGGTGAATACAGAAGTAGTGCAATGGTGAAATTTTTTGTTGGTTTTGGATTTCTCTCCCTAGTTTTAGCCGGTATAATGTGCTTGTTGATGTAGCTTAGTTGTGCATGTGCAGGGCATAGGTTTTATATGCATATTTTACGTTGTTGCATTAATTGTGCAAGAGGTTGAGCCACGAGCTCCAATTTGAGAGTGCGTGTCCCGTATTAAAACATGATTTTAAATGGTGGAGGCTAGATACTGATAAAAAGAAAAATAATAGATAATGACAAAACATATGATAAATTATTCTTATAATAATATAAGTTAAAAGACCTATTAACTAGTTTAGGCTCTGCAGTGTACGGAGCACCTAGTATTTCTAATTTCACTTATTTTAGTAAAAGCTTCACACCCTAGCACTGGAAATACCATTTGACTAATTAATGCTGGGAATTGAGTCCAGCTATATTCGTTAGTGACTACAGTCCTTTGCACTTGAGTCCGTCGTCATACAGTAGTGATTACCACTTTTTCAATATTTAACGCACCTATTGTTCTGGAGACTTTGATAATTCGTGTTTTCTTGAGAACATTGGCAATATCACTCTATTAAGGCATTAGATGCCAAGACTTTTCGAGATTATGACTTGATGATACTACTGTTGTCAGGCATTGGACACCAGATTGTGAGATTTTTTAGGCTCTGTGACTTGGGGATGTGAGATTATGATGACAGTAGAGATTGTACGTGGTTTTCATACCTCCATAGACCTTGTCTCTTGGCTAAGACAATCATAGGAGGGGTATAGGATAAAACAGGGACATACAAGAATTAGGATTAGCTTCCATGGATCCCTCCTATTGGGCCTACGGGTACCGAAGGCAGAACATATAAAAGACTTTTTACTTCATGGTGTGTATTTACTATGGAAGGTTTATGAGTGAGCATGTTTTTTTTTTGTATGATGCAATTATTATGGGGGATTTGGCAGTGTTTATTTACATTCTATATTTATTACTTAATTATCATTATTGTATATATGTGATATCTCCTTGCTATGTGTGATATTTGTGCAAGACATCATTTCACTATTCATTCCATTCTTATTTTGAGGTTAACAGTTTTACGGTCAATGTTCTCTCCGTATACTTATCTCTCCCTTTGATTACTTATTATTATTATTATTATTTATATATATATCATTGTAAAGATTCTAAGTACTTTCTCTTCTGTTGGCTGAGATATTGTTCTGATGTTTTAGCTAGCGAAGATATGTCTATCTATTTTCTTGATTCTCATTTGAATAGCAAGATTCCGTGTTGTACTATTTGTTTTTGTGACCTTACTTTCTTACATTTCATTATTTACTTCTTTTAGGATTGTGACGTGCTTAGTGGGACCTCGAAGCCTACTGGGTATGGGTTTTTTCGACGATGTATACCCGTACTACAGTAGTTCCTATAGTGCATATCCAAGTTCTAGTGGGCGATGTTGATTTAACTCATTCTTACTTGCTGTTGCTTTTTGAGATACAGGGTGAGCTTGAACTCTTGTTGTCATTGCTCTCCAGGAATAGGACTTGTCTCTTTTGTACTTTGAGAGACATATTTATAGAAGATTTTTTTCTTATACTCTGTACTTAGAGGATCTATTTATTTACACTCATACTGTGTTTTGGGAGTTGATTGACTCATTTATTATATTCCTCTGCTTTTTTCATATTTGCTTTCTTTCATACCTTGTTATCGTAATTGTGCATTCCATTATTGTGATTGTAGCCTTCTGCCTCGACTTTGATCTAGATGGTTGGTTCTTCTACTTTTGTGGGATAGTATGTTCCATCTTGATCCGAGAAATTGGGTTGTGAAAAATTGTTATCAGGCCTCTAGGTTCGTCTGGTGTCAGGTAAAGAGCCGATGTCTAGTAGAGCCCTACGGATCGATGTGGAGATATCGATTACGTATCTTTAGGAGGATATAATGGCATGTAAGAATGTTTATTCTCTTTTTTAATCAAACTTCATGCATACATCATAGATGGTTTTTTGGAATTCTTTACTGTTTCGCTGATAAAACATACATAATCTTCAGTAGCTAAGAATTTAGCTCAAATTCCGGCCAGAGCACCTTTGTAAGTTACTACTCCTGCTACTACTCTCGAGATTCTGCCAGTGCCTACTGAACCAGTTGTGGAACCTTTTGTAGCACTCCCTCCTGATATCCACAATATATTATGATAGTTGCTTAGCGCTTGTGGAGTTCCTCCTACTAATAGGGCATAGATAACCACTCTAGTGTTATAGACTACAGTTGTAGTTCCTCTAGTATAGCCAATTCCTCCAGTATAAAATGTTCCTCCAGTAGTTATTCTTGCACCTCCCCAGGTTCTTTCGGTATCAGTTGTTTCTCCTGCAGTTCAACAGCATACAACTATGTTAGATTCGAAGCAGAAGCTACTGAGTAAGTTTTTGAGATTTGATCTCACTCGGTTCATTAGAGTCCTAGGGAAGATGCCCAAGAATTTATTAGTGAGTGCGAAGAGATATTGGGGAACATGAATATTTTAAAAACCCACGACGTGGCTTTCAGCACTTACCATATGGTGGAGGGTTTTTGTTTCTTGCAGATTAGCAGGTACACTTCAGCCAACTTGGGCTGAGTTCTATGAGGTGTTTGTAAGAGAGTTTGTCTCAAGGGCAGAGAGAGAGTGCCTAAGGGAAGATTAACAATTTTGACAAGGTCCAACATCAATAACCCAACAAGAAGCTCGATTCCATCAATTGTTCATTTATGGGGTAGAAATTATGCCTACATAGGCGGAGATGGTCCGTAAGTTTTCTAATGGGTTGTAAGATAGGATGGTTGAGTCCATCAAATTGTTGGTATTTGATGGTCAACCATTTCATGAAGTAGCAGATCATGCTAACTCCGTGCAGAGTCTCCATTGAGAGTCGCGTTAGAGCAGCAAGAAGAGACAGAGGCATTATGGTAGTTACAGTGGGTCACATTCAAAGGGCCATGGTCTGCTACAGTATGATTAGGGCTAGTTTAACAAGTCAGTCCATGCTTTACTTCAGGTTTTAACAACGTATCAGTAGTGTTTTCATGTACTATCTCCAGGATAGTTTTGTCATGGTTCTGGACTCTCTCATCGTGTTTGTTAGACGGGTTCTGATAGAGGTTCTCATCAGAATGGGTCCTCAAGGCTGTTACTCGAGTGTAGCATTATAGGTCACTATGGTAGAGCATCTCCTTAGTGGGGGTTCAGGTTGATTCCAAGTATGTTAAACCTTTGAGATTAGTGCCTCCATTGGCAAGAGGTGGGGTATAGGTTTGTTCTTGTGATGGTGGCCAGTATGATAGGGTCGGCGGTCGCAGTGGTGGTCGTCTTACTGGTGATCTCCAGTTTTATTCTATGCCGACTAAATAATAGATGAAGGGCTCAGATATGGTGATTACATGTATGATTTCTATTTAGTCTACACCCGCATCACCTTTGTTTTTCCTTGGATCCACTTGTTCTTTTGTGTCTACTTATTTTGCACCCAGTTTGGGGTTGACTAGTGAGATGTTATCAATATCTATGCATATTGCTACCCCAGTAGGGCATTTTTTGTAGTGGATAGGGTTATCATATCATGTATTATTTCTGTGTGTGAGATGGATACTTGGGATGGATTGATGTTATTAGATATGTTGTATTTTGATATTATACTATGGATGGATTGGTTTTCCCCTCATCATGCAGTTTTGGGTTGTTATTTCAAGACTATTACCTTTGTCATGCCAGGTGCATCTCTAGTGGTATGGCAAGGTCCTAGTAATCGCGCCGACGGGGATCATTTTCTTCCTTCAGGTTAAGAGATTAGTGGGGAGAGAGTATTTGTCTTACAGAGCATATGTTCACTACATTATGGCTAACACTTATACTCCCGAGTTTGTTCCTGCAGTTTCTGAGATTTTTAATCGTTTTTCCAACAAACCTACTAGGCCTACAACCTGAGTAGGTCATTGATTTTGCCATTGACTTATAGCCGAGAACCAGCCCCATATCTATTGCTTTTTACTATATGTTTCCTACATAGTTGAGAGAGCTAAAGGTTCATCAAAAAGATATATTAGATAAAGGCTCTATCTGTTCTAGTGTGTCATCATCGGGTGCGACATTCTTTTTTGATAAAAAGAATACTGGTAATACGCGGATGTATATTGTCTACTGTCTGCTAAAAAAAGTTATAGTCAAGAATAGATATCCAATTTTGTGTATTGATGACTTGCCTGATCAACTTCAAGGTGCAGAAGTGTTCTCCAAAATACCATTAGATATGGATTCGGATAGAGGACATTCTGAAAATTGTCTTTTAGTTTGACTAATTCCCTAATAAATTTTATGGATTGGATGCAAATGGTTCTTAAGACATACCTGGACTCGTTTGTTATTGTATTGATAGTTGATATCTTGGTGTATTTTCGAAGTAAATATGATCATTAGGAGCATTTGAGGGTGATTACATTAAACACTGAGAGAGCATCAACTTTATTCAATGTTTTCAAAGTGCGAGTTTTTGTTGGACTCTTTTGCATTCTTAGGGCATATAGTTTCTAAGGTTAAGATTAAAGTTGATCTATCAAAGATTCAGGCTATGGGTGATTGGATGAGGCCAACATCTCCTATTAAGATTCAGAGCTTTGTTTGGTTAGCAGGTTACTAGCGACATTTTGTTGAGGTTTTTTCATCGATTTTATAACCTTTGATAAAGTTCATTAGAAAGGATGTGACCTTTTAGTTGTTTGAGGATTGTGAGTTTATCTTTTCGAGGCTCTAGGAGTTGTTGACTTTAGCTCCAGTTTTCACCTTACCGGTTGAGGGTCAAGGTTTCTCCGCATATTATGATGCTTCTGTGTTTGTTTGGGTTGTGTTATGATGTAGTAGGGTTAATTTATCAGATATGCGTCAAGACAACTAAAGGCTCACAAGCGTTATGGTAGTGTTTGTGCTTATAATTTTGAGGTATAACTTGGATGGGGTCTAGTGTGGATCTATACTGAGCCAGAGGAAGCTAAATTCCTAGAAACAAAGGTTGATGGAGTTAGTCCGAGCAAGCAAAATATAATGCCAGATGCCTTGGGCTAGAAGCAGTCAGTATGAACCACTTCATAGCCATAGTAGTTTTAGAGAGGCCATTCACATTGGATGTTCGGTCTTTGGATAGTTAGTTGATTAGATTGGATTTATCTGACCCAAAGAAGTATTGGGTTGTATTAAGGACAAATCTTCTTTGTCAGATCAGATTTGTAGCTTTAGTTTGAGGATTAGCTTTAGATTTCTCTTCATGACCAGGTGTTAGCTGGAGTGGCTAGCCGGGCTTCTATTAGTTCAGATGGGGTTCTTCGATATGATGGTTACATGTATATGCCACAGTTCAGTAAGTTGGTTTAGTTGATTTTACGAGAGGCTCACAACTCTATGTATTCAATTTATCCCTGTGCAACTAAGTTGTATCATGATTTGTGTCAACTATATTGATTGAGTTGAATAAAGAGAGATATCACTGAGTGTGTGTCCTAACATTTAGACTATTAGAAGGTTACTATAAGCATCAACGACTGAGTGGTTTGATTCAAAGACTCCCTATTCCGACTTTGAAATATGAATGTGTTACTATGGACTTTGTTTCTTGTTCTCCATGGACTAACCGATGTCATGATATTGTTTGGGTTATTATCGATAGACTGAGTAAGTCAGTGCACTTCATTGCTACTCAATCTTCATATAATGCTGAGCATTTGGCTCAAATTTTTATTCGTGAGGTGGTTCGATTGCATAGGGTTCCTGTGTCTATCAATTTTGATAAAGGCACATAATTTACTTCACAGTTTTGGAGAACTATCAAGCGAGATTTTGGTACTATGGTCTAGTTGAGCACAACGATTCACCCGTATATTGATGATTAGCCCGAGTGGACTATTCAGGTGTTGGAGGATATGTTGAGAGCTTGAGTCTTAGATTTTGGGGTGCCTGGGATCATCTTTTAGCATTAGAAGAGTTTGCGTACAATAATCGCTACCATTCCAGCATTGAGATGGTACTATTTGAGGCATTGTATGGTAGATAGCGTAGATCGCCGGTTGGTTGGTTTGACGGGTTTGAGGACAGAGTTTAGACTTTATATTTATTGCATGATAACTTGATCAGGTTCTGTTAGTTTAGGATAGATTGTGGCTTGTGTAGAGTAGGAAGAAGAGCTATGCACATTGTAGATTTCGTGCCTTGGAGTTTGAAGCTGGTTATAGAGTCTTTTTGAGAGTTTCTCCTATGCATAGTGAGATGAGGTTCGGTAGGAGGGGTAAGCTTAGTCCCAAGTATATCATGTAACTCGAGATATTAGAGAGAGTTAGTGATGTTTCCTACCGTTTGTCTCTGCCTCCTCTATTTATAGACATTCATTCGTTGTTCCATGTTTTGATGTTTTGACGTTATATTCCGGATGAGTCTTATGTTGTTCAAGAGGACTTGGTGCAGTTGGATGAGAATCTATCTTTTGTTGAGGAACTGGTGGCTATTTTTGCTAAGGCTGTTAGGAAATTGAGGACTAGGGAAAGTTAAGTGGTTAGGGTGTAGTGGAGAGACGCTTCGATCGAGGAGGCTACTTAGGTGATTGAGAGTAAGATGGGGATGTAGTACGAGCAACTATTTGAGTCGTCAGGTACTTTCCCTATCTTTCTAATTACTTTTATTTCTTGACATTTGAGGAAAAATGTCCTTTTAGTAGTGGATGTTGTAATGACCCTCAAGGTCATTTACGAGAATTACTTAGTGTTTTGTATTCTAAAATTTTCCAGTAGGTACCATAGGTCATTTTACTTGTTGGGACCAATGTTCCAATTTCCTTTGCAGCTCGGTTGAGAATTATCTCATTTTGCCTATTTTGGAGTCTAAAACTAAGTACTCGTTGAACTTAGTGTAGTTTTATTCAAGATGATCTCGGAATCACATTTCAACGGTTCCTTTAGCTTCAAAATACGGAATAAAGTTTAGATCGACATTAAGTTTGTGTTTTGAGGTTTTTATTTTGTGTTTGTGCGAAGTAGTTGTTCTTTATTTCGTTTAAGGCTTAAATTAGAGCTTGGGCTCTCTTGGTGTCGGAGTGCGGGAATGGAATTTAAATGCTTCCATCAGTTCCAGTATAGTGATTTAGGTTAGTAAGAGTATTGTTTTATTTCTTGGAGTATCTATTGTAATTTTGAGTAACTTGGTGGATAAGTGTGAATTTGATATTTCTTGGTGTAATGACCCTCATGGTCATTAATGATAAATATGCGACATTTTGCATTCTAGAGAATTTTGGTAGTTTCCCCAAGTCATTTATGACATGATGGGATCGGTAGTTTGGATCCCAGGTGAATCGGTTGAGAAATATCTCAAATTACCTTTTTTAGAGCATAAAACTAAGTACTCATTGAACAAAGTCAACTTTCCTTAAAGACGAGCTCAGAATTAAATTTTGTTAGCTTTGGAATGCAAAACAAAGTCAAGATTGACTGCATGTTTGTGATTTGAAGTTTTTTTTCTCAAGTTGTGCTAAATCATGGATTTCAATTATCTTTAAAGCATAAAGTGGAGCTTGGGTGGTAAATTGTTGTTCGGAGTGTCGGATTGAAATTTTGAGGCTTCTGGATTGATGATTTTAGGCTAGTAGAGGTGTTGGTATAATTTGTAGACCTGTCGTTCCATTTTCAAGGTGATGATGGAGAAGTGCACTTTTGGCTACCTTTGGTTCGGATTTCAATATTGTCGAAGCTATTGAGACCAGAATATGTTTCACTCAAAATACATATTTGGTTTGTCAAATTTGGACTCCATTTCAAATTTGATACCTTGGAGGGAAATTCTTAAACTTTTCTACAGAAACCTACAACGGTGTAGGTGGAGGTCTTTATCGCGATGGCTCTATGTCCTCCATGATCGCGATGAAGAAACTCTTCTTTCTGTGCAATCTTGGCCATCCTCAGGCGATCGCGTAGATTCCCAACAAATCCTCTTGTGCATTCGCAATAAAGGCTTTACATGGTAGTATATATTTCCTGCACAACCCCAACTTTGTATTTCATAGACCATATTTCAACTTTTTCTTGAGCGAAAAACCACCCCCAAACAACATTGCAAAATCAAGTAAAGTCCTCACATCATTCCCCTTCAATTTCCACATATTTTTGGGTAAGTTTACTTCCATTCTCTTACTTAAAATTCTTAGTTTCCATCATTAATGGCCCCATGTGTTGAAATTTGTACAAAACTTCCATAATCTTCATATTATCAAGTTATTCTTCATTATTTGAATATAAATTGCTTCTATTATCAATTATACACCAAAATTTCATCGTTAAATCCATAAAGATTTAACCTTTGACCCATTAGGGTCAAATCTGTCCAGGCTATTATGAAGCCCTTGACATACTTAAATTGTGCTTATTTTTGCATCATGGGTTCCTAGTAACATTGCGGACCACATAGTAAAGTTTATTTTAAGTTTTAGTAAACGGGCCCTGCAAGACTGTTTTAGGCCCAATTTTTGTCCCCATCTGGAATTTAGTATAAATTATACCGTTAGGCTCGAGTTAACATATAGAACACTTTGACACAAGTTTCAGTTCATTTGGAGACCGATTGATATTAGTCAGTGTACTATTTTTGAACCTGCAGTGCTTTATCGTTGGACGACAGGTAGGCTCCATAGGGCTATCTCTTGGCTTATAACTTTAATAATTGTACTAAATACATTCTTATGGTTGGGTAGCTAGGTGGATATAGTGATGTCATACCATTCCTTCTTCCGTTCCATGTTGATATTTATATTTTGGCATCCAATTGATACGGTGCCTCTGACTTAGAAATTGACTAGAATTACCTGTACAGGGCATATGATGTTGATATTACATGATCATATGTTTATATGTATACTTGCTGCTGTGTTGTGCATTCATCACGAGAGGTTAGACCTATGGCTCACATGCGAGTGCATTGGGGATGGGTCAGT
>JBDJHY010471457.1:0-17467 GCA_039654485.1 Withania somnifera | reverse complement strand
AGCTCGCTGAAGATCTCGAATGTGCTATTTACGACGAATGAATAAGTTTTCAAGAGAGTATAAAGAAACCATCAAGGAAAGACGCACGACATAGAATCAAGAAGGAGAATTCATTGCCTAAATGCCACTGAAGCCTCCCAAAGATAAGATATGGATGTTATCGTACCAATTCGCAGGACTTTACTCAATACTGGTTCTATACACTGACACCGATGAACTTAGAGCTCTGTACCAATTTGTTAGGATCCGATTTCTCATACCATGTTGGCACATACTATACCACCAGTAGGAGAACCAACTCTATAGCCCAAAGTCGAAGCGGAGGGATACTAAAACACTAGTAGAAGACATAAGTATAATAATATAATATAAAGATGAGAAATAAAACTCAAAGTAGTGGAAACACAAAGAGTCAATACACTCCCCAAAACCTGGTATCAGTGAATCAAAACAAAACCTCTAAGTACAGAACGTAAAGCGAAAGTTTAAAAAAATGTATATCTAAAAATATAAAGGAGATCAATCCAACATCTGAAGATAAGAAGGAATAGATTGACGCTAAACTCGCTCTAAATCTCTGTAGTAAGTATCAAAAAGCATGAACAACAAAATGTAATCAAAGTCGGCCACTAGTACTCAGATCTGTACATGGTCACAAGTGTAGAATGAGTACAAGTTGCGAAGCAACCTATACCCAGTAGGCTTTGAGGGACAACTAGGCACATAATAAATAACAACAGTAAATAACGAAAGACAGTAAAATAAGGTCACAGAAACAAATTACATCATGAAATCTAGATACTCAAAAAAGGATTAAGAACAAGTAAAACATGTCATCGCTAGTTAAATCACATAAACAAGATCTCAGGCAAGGAATAAGAATGTAACCGAAATCCTTATAGAAATATATATGAATAATAACAAAAAATAATTAAGATTCAAATAGAAGACAGGAAGAGAACATGGATGGTATACTGGTAACCTCAAGTAAGTAAAGAATAAACAATCAGATAATACGACGCACAATATCCCACATAAGAAGAAACCTCAAAAGTAACCAATGATGATATCTAAACAATAATATGATAAGAAATTAACACCGCCAACCCCCCAGATGGATTGAAGCATACGCAGAAAAAATACATTCATCGTAGGCCTTACATCTCAGACAGGGTACACTGAGGAAAAAAAATAAAAAAGTAAACATACACCATAAAGTGACAAGTCCTGTGCACGTTCCTCCCTCGATACCCGTAGGTCCAGTAGGTAGAACCTATGGAAAGCTACCCTAAGTATTCTCGGTATACTTCTACTACGTCATATACCTCCCCTCTACGTCGTCGTAGCCTAGAGGTAAGGTCTATGGAGATACGTCCACCACATGCAATCTATATTGTCATCATAATATCACATCCCAAGCCATAGAGCCTCAAAAGGTATAAAAATCTAGCATTCAAGGCCTCATATCAATAGGCTCAGTAAGCCGTATTATCGGCAAGTCATGGTGTTCAACGGCTCAATACCATAGTATCACAAAAGTCCTCAAGGTACTGTATTAACCAGACTCCAAATCCAGTAAGTAAGATCAGTATTAAAAATTTATACGCATTGCCATAGGACGACAGACTCAAATGTCAATGGATGTACTCACTATCAATCTGGGTCGGACTCAAGAGCCAGTATTTAATTAGTCAAATGATATTTTTTGGTGCCAGGTTATAAGTCCTATACTAAAACAAGTCAAGTGATATTCCCGGTGCTAGGGTGTAAGTACTGGACTAAAAGTAGTAAAACTAATATTACCGGGTGCTCGGTATACAACCGAGTCTAAAATAGTAAAAAGGTCCTTTAACTTTTATTATAAGAATATTCCAATTGTCATTATTTTCAGAGTTTAGCCTTTGTGGATTAGTAAATCAAGTGGTGATACTAGCCCATCCCCAATGCACTCTCAAACGGAGCATGTAGCCCAAGCTCTGGTAGAATCAATGCATAATATATCAATACATCGATATTTTTATAATGATAGTCAATCTATGCTCTTTACAAGCAAAGCTAAGCTACACCTACCAGCCTAGCAGCATAATATACCAGTCCAAACCCGAGGGCAATTCCCAAAACCAACTCACACATTAGCATTCTACTACTTCCATAATCACCCTAAAGCTACCACAAGGCTAATTCTAAGTCACGGGCGTCGTATTACACGAAACGCCAATATAGGGAACAAATGGGGACACAATGAATAAGTGGTCTAAGTTTATGGTAACAATTAGAAACCCATCATACAGATGTTATGTAGTATAATTATTAAAGTTACATACCCAGAGATAGCCCCACGGAGCCTATCTGTCATCCGACGATAACGCACTATAAATCACAATTGTTACTCCGACTGACAGCAAATAAACTCCAACAACTCAGAAACTTGTGAAATAGTAATCCATGTATCAATACGAGTCTAATGATATAAATTATTCTAAGTTTCAGACAGGTCCTAAATCGGGCCTAAAATGGACCTATGGAGCCCGCTCTTACCGATAAAAAACTTCCCATAGGATTCCCAACGTTACTAGGAACTCGTGCTCCAAAACTAAGCACAATTTGAGTATGGTAAGGCCAACAAAACAGCCCGAAATTGGATTGGTTATAAAGGGTCAAAAGTTTATGCTTCATGGAATTAAACGTTGGAATTCGATGAAGTAATCATACTACATAGTGAAATATACTCAAAGGACGAAAATTTGTTCAATAATATAAGAGTTATTTCAATAATTCCTTATCTTCACTACTTGGGGCCATTAATGGAGGAAACATTAAGTTTTCAAGAAATAAATAAAGGAGAAGAGTTACCAAATTACTGGGAAATCGAAGGGAAAGACTTGGGAATTTTCTTGAACCTTTGTTGCATTTATTGAGTGTTTTTTTTTTGCATAGAAAAGCTGAGAAAACGAGAAGGGTTTTAAGTATTATAAATAGAAAAGTCGTGCCTCTACTGTTAATAACTGGAACAGGCAGTTCACGCTAAAGAATTAATTTATGGAAATTTATATTGGGACTCAAACACGCATTAACGCTAAATAATGGAATGGGCAGGTCGACGCGACTATGCATAACCAACACGATTGCATAATTTTCAAGAAAGCACAACTATACCATGATCGCACTGCAATAGCACGATCACTCTGAGTATTGGATATTGTAGAGAAATCTGCAACTGTAGAATTTTCGAACAGATGTATAGGATTGAAACGGAATTCAACAATAGAAAACCAAATATGCAAATTGAGTGAAAAACATGTTCCATACATCCAACCATTAGGCCTAAAATTACAAAACATCCAACCAACACATCAAACATACAACAAAAACTCCAAGAAGAGAACCAACACTCACACTAGCCTAAAATCACGATTCCAAAATTTATGGAAGCATCATTAATCCATTCCAACACTCCGAACACCAAAATACCACTCAAGCTCCAATTTAGACCATAAACTTAACTTAAACCCACGAATTAGCATAAATTACAAATAAAAACTCTGAAATACAAAATTAAGGTCAATCTTGACTTTGTTTGGCAGTTTAGATCTAACAGAACTATCAAAATTTAATTCCAAGCTCACCTTGAAGGAAAGTTGACTTTAGTCAATGAGTACCTTGTTTTAGTCTTTAAAACAGACAATTAGAGATAAATATAAACCGAGACACTAGGAAACCAGACTACTGGTCCTAGCAAGTCATAAAAATAATTTGAGGCAGCTTCTGAAAATCTCTAAGATACAAAAAATCATGTATTCTCATAGATGACCATAAGTGTCATTACAGTAGGTTAGGCCTTTCATCCAGCCTTGGATGATTTACCCACTCTTCTGTCTCTTTAAATTTAGATTGTTTAAGCTCTATATACTTTCATACTAACACACACGTTACTCCACTACCCTAGAATAAACTATGTATAAATAATAAAATATCAAAATGATTAAAAGAATATAAAAATAAAAATTTAGGTTGCCTCCCATTAGAGCTGATATAATATTGCGACACGACGAATCTATCCTCATCGCTTAGACTTTATCATTTTTAGGAATGTTAATTGTGTCGCTGGTAACGTTCTTTCTGCTGATTTAATGACGTGGACATTTGTCTCATTTGGAAGTAAAGCTACTTTATTTACGTGGAACAGGAATTGACCATCTGATCGATATTAGAGATTTTCATATTAATCTACTGTAACCTCTCGTCATAAGATTCCACCTTCTGCGGTTCTTTAACCAACATTTCCTTTATTTTAGAAGTTCCAGCCTCTCTACCTTGATTACCTTGAGCACATACACTCCGATCCTATTCTTGTTGTATCTTTCTTAATTTCTCCTGTTATTCTATTCCCTGAAGCGGTAGTATCATTTGTCGTTAAAGTAATCTCTTTTGTAGTTTTGACCTTGGGTTTCGTATTAGAATCTCCTAGTTTTGCAGATACTTAGCCTCTTTCTCGGAGTCTGATTCATTACTATCTTACCTCCTTTTTCCATAGGAAGCAACACACTTCACCTTTTCATAGCATTCACCTAATAATTTCTTAGAAATTAAGTCTTTGTGTTTTTAGGTGAGCAACATCCTGGTCACGCTCCTCCTCTCTTCGGCTTTGCTTCACCGATATAACATTAGTCCTTACACCACTAAACACTTTCGATTCCCTTATATGACAACCCTTGTTATTTATTGTCACTGTGTCAATCTCCTATGACACTTGGGAGTACGTTCTCAACATATAAGATCCTCCATTAATGCCATCCGAACCAACTTTGAAGATTCATTCAAAACTCAGCAGAATGTGTTCTTCAAATAGTTATTTCCTAATCCATGAGTGTGACATTGATTTATCTTTTTATTAAATCTCAATAACACTTCGTATTATGCCTCGTCATTTTTCTATCTGAATTTGGTGATCTCATCCCTTAGCACTAGAATGTTGGAGGGAGGAAAGAACCTTTCCAGGAGAGCCTCATTCATCTCTCCCCAATTTTCTATTGAGTCTAAGGGCAAGTCGTCTAACCACATTATGGCCTCTCCACACAATGACAATGGAAATAGCCTTAAGAGAATGGCATTTTGACTTACTCCCGGTAGGTTGTAAGATTTGTAGATAGTTGTGAATTTATTTAAGGGTAAGTTTGGGTCTTCACCAACTACCCCTCGAAATGATCCTTTCATAGTCAACAACTAAATCATGGTACTGGTGATATTGAACTTTTTTCCCGGTGCTAAAGGAGGTGAAATAATTTCCCCTGTTGCACCTATTCTGTCAAGGTCTGCATCATTATCATCCTCATACACCTCATTATTCCTCAAAGCTTGAGGTCTAGGAGGTGCATTTGGATGGTTGCCTCTTGGCGGGTTATTTAGATGAAGCTTCTCGGGTTCAGGTAGTGCTGCATTATCTTGCCTATTTATCCTTCTAAGTGTTCGTGTGATGTCTGGATCAAATGAAAATAATGGAATACCCAAACTCTTGGTTTTTGTCATAAACCACCTGCACCCTACAGTGGACAAAAACAACAAACACAAGTGAAAACTAGAAATAAATCTGAATGAAAAAATACGACACTTGACTTTTACCGATAGTCGTATTCCCTAATAACGGAGTCAAAATTGGATAACACTCAAATTATACCTACGAACAAAGTGTAAGCTATCATTGGTCAAATATAAAATCCAACAAGGTTGGGGTCGATCCCACAGGGAATATGGTTTCGAGCTTAAGTCTAATCCCAGTATTTAATCACTTAGTAATTATTTCCATAAGACATAAATAGTAAATAGGGATATTATTTGTTAAAAGAGTATTCTTTACAATTGAATGTAAAGATCAGTCGATTTATACTATAAAGGGATTTCAAGTAATGAGAAAATCTAGGGTTGTGTTCACCAGGGCTCCAACAAATCTTCGATTATACACATTAATGGTCTCGTAATCTTTCCTAAGTGTAGAGTTAATTATAGTAACAAAGCTATTTATTTACGTGCTATTCAACCTATAATCATATATAAATCTCGTTTATACCTTTTCAGGCTATAAAATATTACAATACTTTTATCATAATAACTCAAGATAATTATTCTTGTTACAACAATAATCATTAGACGAGGGTCAACGCCTCGAATTTCTTATGATAATCGAATCACCTAGTTTTAACCACAGGGCTGGTACTATTTAAACCTAGACATGTTCTAGTATTTGCAACCACTAAAAATTCATTAAACTGTAGAGATTATGTGTTCTTACACTTATTCAGATTAGAGAATTATCCCTTGTTTTGTTTCATTGGATTCCAAACCCTAGAGTTAGGGTTTAGCTACTCATGATTGTTGTAAAAAGACTTAATAGGAATCATACCAAGAAAATATTCTTCGATCTGATTGTAGATAATAATCTATGATCACAACTCTCTCACTTGTATTCTTGTAAAGGAGAAAATAATACATACAATAGTATGAACTCCCTTATAAAAACTATGTTCTAAACAAAGTTATATCAACAAAATAACCTACTACAATTATTTATAGTTCATGGGTACAAGTGTAATATTTGAAAGTTGGAACTAATTCCCTTCTATCTTTGGGCAAAACTTTGGGCGAACCGTTTGTTCCTAGATGAGCCATCCCTCCTTCCATCTATCTCATCTCTTAAATAGTGCATTTTATCTTGGACAAAACCCAATTGGATGAGCCCTCCAAGGTTAGCGGTTCGTCTAATCCTTTGTCTCTTCTTGATCAACATTTTGGACTGCAACTTTAGATAGTTTGTTCAAGACTAGATGAAACGTCCATTTCTGGACAATGGAAGCCTTTCTTAAATAGTTGATTTCTCCGGGACGACAAAGCTTGGGCGATCCCTCCAGCGTTGGACGAAACATCCAAATGTCTTTAAAAAACCATTTTTTATTCAATTTCTCCAATGTTCCGAACATCAACTTTACCTTGCAATACACAGAAAACACATCAAATCATACAAAAGTTACTCAAGCACATGCATTTTTTCATAGTTTGAAGTGCAATGTGTAATGTAAAATGCTATCACATCAACTACTCTATCGCATGACTTAGAATATGATAGAAGGAAAACTTTTCTTAAATATCCTAAAGCCTCTTGATTATAAGTGTGGTGCAAAACATACCCATAAGCAAGACTCTACTAGACATGACTTCATATACTCCCTAGGATATCTGAACTATGTGCTCTAACATAAACTTGTCATGCCTAGAGCCTACATCCTAGGCATAATGTGGTGTCTGAAACCACGAGTGGCTCCAAAATAATCCTTGGTCTGACATAAAACATAAAGTTTATACTGAAAATTAATGCGGAAGATGATACATGGATTAAATTTTATAACATAAATAATAATATGAAGAATAATGTAATTGATATTATTTGAAAATCGAATATAATTTCTTGACTGACTGTCTATGAAGCCTCTACTAATACTGATAAGTAGTTGGGCCCCAAACAAACTCTAAATGACTGCAAGTAAATAAAATAAGATAAGAACTCTGCATATATTATTCTCAAAGAATAAGGACTCACCATATGCTAGCTGGAATCTGCTGACACTTAATATCCATACAGCTGAGAGAAATACCTGAATCTACAATGTAAATATAGATATAAAGTATGTGTCATTACTTTAAATGTACTAGTATGTGGGATACACAATAACTTTTAGAAAGAAAACATAATTAACGTAGGTAATAGAATACATTTATTTAATTTGGGTATGAGGGCATCTAAATATGCATAAGCATGGACTAAAATCATGAATATATTACTGACCTGTGAACTGGAACATGTCTAAACTGTAGGACATAGGAATCATAAATGCTTTAGACAAGAAAAAGCTAGAACTATGAGATAATAAATACTGATTACATACACAAAGACTAATACTTGAGAATTGTGAGATTCTAAGTAAAGCACGTAAAGTCGTAAATGTATTATACTTAACTAAAATGAAAATCCAAATTGAATGCATCAATATCGGTCATGAAAACTGAGTTGCAATGACTCATATTTAATTGAAACATACTTGAAAAATAGATATCATTATCATCATCATCATCATATCATCATCATCGTCGTCGTCATCATCATCATTATTATTATTATCATCATCGTCATCATCATCATTATCATAATCATATCATCATCATATCATCATTATCATCATATCATCATCATCATCATCATCATCGTCGTCGTCGTCATCATCATCATCATCATCATTATCATCATCGTCATCATCATTATCATCATCGTCATCATCATCATCATCATCATAATAATAATAATAATAATAAAATAATAATATCTGCATAAACTAGAGAGTCATACAATATTCTTAATTATATTCTAATACTGAAAGCTGGACATAGTGGGGAACATAGATAACAGTTAGTATTAACCGACATATAAAATTATTTGAGCTACATGAAGTTCATTATTTGAGCTACATGAAATTCAGTGTGCTTCCCCTATACCGAAAAAGAGGGGTGATAACCTGCCAAAGTTAGCACCAAACATACAATTAGGATCATTTTATTGTACCTCGGTGATGTCAGGCAATAAAACCTATTGTGGCAACGTAATTATGAAACTCGGGTTGTATAAATCATTATTCTCTCGATACTCAATAATTCTTCCAAAACTAATTACATATACATAACTCATTTAAATCTTATATTCATCACATCTTGCTCATATCATTCATAAATCCTATGGTATCATGTCATATCATAGTTCTTGTATTAAAATTCATGAGTTATAAGAATTCATAGAGAATCATCATGCTGAAATTTATACTTTCATAAGATAAGGAATCAATGAGTAATTTCATGTAGTTTATATAAACTATTGAAATCATGTAAAATTTTATGCTAAGTAATTTAAAATAATCAATTCATGAAGAAGAATAAAAATCATGTAAAACTTACATAAAATTGAAGAAATATCATGAGGAATAACAAAAATTTAAAATTCAACATAGTTTATGATTTGGGTTAGAACCCTAATTGAACTTTGTAGAACTTTACTTGAAAACAATGAAATTTTAGGCATAAAGGTGAAAGAAACCTTTATTCAGTACCCACATCATGAAGCTTTTAGATAAAAACTTTGGTGCAGACTTGAATTATTGAACATTGAAGGAAGATCTTTGGAGAGGAACTTGGGTTAAAAAACCTTAGAGGTTGAACTTGAAGAAATTCTTCTACGAAGTTTGTAGAATTGAAATTTTGGGAAAGAACATGGGGTTTTCCCCTTACTTGGACTTTGAAAATCTTCAAAGAATTATGTGGAGAGAAGGGAGGAGTTATGAGTTGAAGAAGAATAAGCTTTAGACGTTTAGAGGGGTGTTAAGATGTGTAATTGAGTATATAAAGTGGTAGGATGAATACACACTTGAATATATAGATTTTTGCAAAGTTCTCATGGGGTTTTTGAGCTGTGAGACGTGCTCCCTACATATGAAAGTTAGTTGTGCAGCACGCTACTTATCTCTCTAACTTTTCAGTGAGTTCATATGTTAAGCTCCTTGGTGCATAGATTACTAAAACGCTCATAACTTTTTACTCCGACCGAGGATTAACACGCAGTTTATTGTGTTGGTAACTAGAATCAGAGAAATTAAATTTTGATAGCTTATGGGTTATATAACTCTTCATAGTCTTAAAGATTTACTCATTTAAAATTGACCTATTTTTGAACCTATACGAAATCTACCGGTAAAATTTCTTTGACTTCAACTTTGTGTTAGGGTTTCGTTAAGAACTTAAATCACCTCCAACACTTAATGTAAACTTAGTAGGTGGTTTTAACACCTAGATTAAATTAAAAGGTCAATGGATTTATTCCTAACCTTATATGTCTAATAGTTTAAGTCTTAGCTCAAAATTTGGGGTGTTATTACTAGACTATTGTTGATGAGGAAAAAACTGCCTATTTCGATGTCGGGGCATGACATTTTGCATGTAAAAACACTTGTCCGCATATGGCTAACCATTTATAATAAATTCTCCCCTTTGTAACTGGCTTTTGTTCAGGAGCCAAACATCTCCCATCTTAAATTTTTTGGGTGTGCGGTATATGTTTCAATTGCTCTCCCACAATGCATAAAAATAGATCCTCAAAGAAAATTAAAAATATATGTTGGGTAAGAATCTCCTTCAATTATAAAATATCTAGAGCCTCTGACTGGAGATATTTTTACAGCAAGATTTTTTTATTATTATTTTATGAATCAGTGTATCCAACATTAGGGGGGAAAAATAAGAGGTTGGAAAAAAAATAGAGTTTGTTTATCATCACTATATCAGTTAGATCCTTGAACAAATCAATGTGAACAATTAGTCCAAAAGATAATTTTCTTACAATATGTTGTAAATCAAATCCAGATGTATTTACTAACCTTCCAAGAGTTACTACATTGCATATTTCAACTACAATGTTTCAGTTCGAATAGATATTCTGATAGAATAAATTGTCAAGACAAATGAGTCTTAACCCAATTGGTTCCGAGGATAAACATACTCAAAAAATAAAAGGAATAAATGATCAAGATAATCATAACATGGAGGCAATGTATCAAGAAGAGCCCCGAGTCATAAAAATGATGAGACTGTTCGGGAGGCCCAAATACCTGAAAGTAATAAAAATCAAGAAATATCAATAATTTATATCTCGAACAGAAAAAGGTGCAACATAAATAATATTGAGATTGATAATGTTTTTTGCCTATAATGTTGCTATTAAAATAATGCAACAGATGAGAATTTTGAACCAAATTATATTAGTGATAATAGACAGAGAAATAATTGCCAAAACGAAAGTACACAATTCAAGAAGCATTGACTTTACTTGAAAAACATAAAATTTTTGGACCAACAGTCCAAACACTTGAAGGTGTCAATCTAGTGGGATACAAATGAATTTTTTTGCAAAAACAAAATGAAAAAGTTAAAATCATAAGATGCAAAGTATGACTCGTGGTTCAAGAATTTCACAAAGGACTGACATTAGTTATGGTGGTACACACTCTCTTGTAGTGGATGCAATTACCTTTAGATATCTTATTAATCTAGCAATTCATGAAAAGCTTAAAATGTGCCTAATGGACGTTGTCACAACCTATTTATATTGCTCAATGAACCACAATATTTTTATGAAAATCCTGAAGCATTCAAAGTGCCTGAATCACTTGAAGATTCGAAAGAAACATGTTCAATCAAACTTCAAAAATCCTTATACAGATTGAAACAATCAGGGTGGATGTGGTACAATCATCTTAGCAAATATTTGCAAAAGAATGGGGGAAAAAATAATTCTATTTGTCCTTGTATTTTATAAAAAGTCGGAATCTCAATTTGTGGTAATGACAATGTATGTTGATGACTTAAACATCATTGTCACTCCTAAAGAACTTTTAAAAGTCGTTGAATGCTTGAAAAGGGTATTTGAAATGAAGGATTTTGGTAAGACAAAATTCTTTCTTGGCTTACAGATTGAGCATTTGACAAATGGAGTATTTGTCCATCAATCAACTTATACTGAAAAAAATATTAAAGAAATTTTACATGAATAAATCATATTCATTGAGTATCTCGATGGTAATGAGATTGTTAAACATAAAAAAAGATCTATTTTAACCTTAAGGGAAGGATGAGGAGCTTCTTGGTG
The DNA here is from genome assembly GCA_039654485.1 of Withania somnifera. Classification (NCBI taxonomy): domain Eukaryota; kingdom Viridiplantae; phylum Streptophyta; class Magnoliopsida; order Solanales; family Solanaceae; genus Withania; species Withania somnifera. The sequence continues at coordinate 5,736 of JBDJHY010471457.1, read as the reverse complement.
TTGAAACTCCATATCTTAAAGAAATTGGGACACTAATGTACCTTGTTAATAATACTTAACCTTTTGAGAAGATTTGACTCTTCCCCAACAAAAAGATACGGGAATGGTATTAAACATATACTTAGATATTTTTGGAGAACCATTGACATTGTTTTATTTCATTCTAATGAATCCAAGTCAGAGATTATCGGTTATGGAGACCCCGATCATGCAATATCTTGGTATTCAATGAAGTAAAAAATAGTATCCACTTATTCAAATCATGCATGCAGAAATAGTCATTCATGAAGCAAGTCATAATGTATTTGGCTAAGGTGAACGACTTATCATATTTGGTAAATGCGTGATTTTTCTATGGAAAAGAATAATTCAACCATAATGTACGAAGAATAATGTTGCATATATAGCTCAATTGAAGAAAAGATACATCAAAGGAGATCGAACAAAGTATATTTCACAAAAGTTTCTTTCACACATGATCTTCAACAAAATGGTGAAATAGATGTTCAACAGATCATTTCAATTGATAATCTTGCCAAAATATTCACAAAAGCATTCAGACATAAACAATTGAGAACATGAGATATAATATTGAAATGTGTCGCCTTTGAGATATCAGTAAAATTTCATCAGAGGGAGTGAAAAACACAATGTACTCTTTTTTCCTAAACCAAGTTTTTTTTCTCAATTGGATTTTCCCTAGTAAGGTGAGGCAACACTTATGACATATTACAAGATGTGTGTACTCTTTTTCTTCTCTAGGCTTTTTTCCACGAGGTTTTTTCTTATTAAAGTTTTAATGAGTCACATTATTTGTGACCATCCAAAGGGAAGTGTTACGAATACATTTAATTAGTGGATTGTCCATTTCTTTTATATATGAACTACTTAGATTCATTTGTATCTAAGTTATACATATTCCCTAGGTTACATGAATCAAGTTAGATAAGAATGTATATATTAATTTAGGTACATAATGTTGATGACTTTTAAAATAATTTCTGATCCTATAAATAAGGATGTTATTTATGATTGTAATACACTCAAACATATTTTAATAGAAGAAAAATTTTGTTGTTTCACTACATATCTTGTTTTTTATATTATTCTGAACTTAATTTTATAACATAATATCTTTTATATATATATACACACACACTCATACTAGTGGCATAGCTCGGGCTCTGCCCAACCCAGCATATATATATATTTTTTAATTTATGTAACACAGATAGAATTTGGATAGTCAACTAAATATTATATGTATTTTAAAATTTTCTAAGTTATTACAAGTTGTGATTTTTTTTTTCTTGAGTAATTTTTCAGTAATGTGTGTTAAAAACATACATGCATATAATACACAAAAACTTATAATCAAAACGGTAAAAATTTATTTCTAATTATTTTATTGAGTTTATTAAATACATCCTATGTTTTATTTATGTGTCTTACCCTCTTTTAATCTTTTCTAAATTAATATTTTTAGAAATTTAAAATTTATAATAATAGCATGATAATATCCATAAATTATTATAAATTAAATATTCGAGTAATTTCACACAGTCGCGCTTAAATAAACAATAAATATTAGAAGGTATATGAAAAACTATAACTTGAATTTTTTCTCATATAAATATAACGAAAATATATATTAAATAATATTTAAAGTTTATATTATTTGACTCTTAAAAGAAAATTAAGATAAATATTTTAAATAAAAGAAAATTTGCTAAATAAGGCGTTAAAATTAGGATATTACATGAAATAACGACTCACCCAACTTAATTACAAGAAAAATAGTCAATCATATTAAATTAGCCAATTGTAATATTATTTGCTAGTTTTCTTGTAATTAAGTTACTTTTCTCTTTCTCCTTCTCTTTATTGTTGTTATTGTTGTTGTTAACTAAACTACTTTATATTACCAAATAAAAATGTTACAGGTCAATGCAAAAAATGTCAAAAAGTTAAGTTAGGGCATTTCCACTGTAATGACCTCCATGGTCATTTATGATAAATACGTGACGTTTTACATTCTAAAGCATTTCAGTAGTTGCCCCAAGTCATTTATGACTTTCTAGGATCGGTAGTTCGGATCCTTGGCGGCTTAGTTGAGAAATATCTCAAATTGCCTCTTTTAGAGTCTAAAACTAAGTACTCGTTGACCAAAGTCAACTTTTTTCTTAAGACGAGCTCGAAATTAAATTTCGATAGCTCTGTTAGATCCGGAATGCCAAATAAAGTCAAGATTAACCATAAGATTGTATTTTAGAGTTTTTGTTTGCAAGTTACGCTAGTTTCTAGTAAAGTTTAAAGCCTAAAGTGGAGCTGGGGTGGTATTTTGGTGTTCAAAGTGTTGTATTGGAATTCTGACACTTCCATCAGTTTTGGAATGGTGAATTTAGGTTATTTTGACCCTTGGTACGCTTCCTATGGTGTTTGTGCTGGAATTGAGCTGTTTTGCGAAAAGTTAGAAATTTCCTAATTTTGGTTAAAGCTTTGTAGTGGGGTCCTTTACACTAAAACGACCTATGATGTCAATTTTTCCAATTCCTTGAGTTCAGAATGTATGTTTCACTCAAAATACATATTTGATTTGTCAAATTTGGACCCCGTTTCAATACCGAAAGCCCAGTTGGAATATCTGTAGCAGAAGCCTGCAACTGATCTCGACCTCGGCTAGCCCAGCTCAGTATGAGCTCATCTCAGCCGGAGCTCACCTCGTTAGCTTAGCTCGTTATCACATCGTTTCAGTTCGCATCACTTTGTTTCAGTTCGATCACTTCATTTCAGTTCTTCATCACTTCGTCTCAATTCGTCATCACTTTTGTTTCTGTTCGTCAGCTCACCTCGTTGAGCTTAGTTGGCGAGCTCAGTTCAGCTCGGCAGGCTCAGCTCAGCTCAGCTCAGGGATGACCTGACCTCCTACTTCATACTTAGTTTTTTTTTTTTTCAGAAATTTCAAAAGGGGCCTAGGGACTTTCTTGGGCCCTGGCCCATCCAATAGGATGGTAGTATATAATGTATAGAATGCCCCCAACTTCTTGTTTCAGCAATAATACTCCATCCCAAACAATTTTTAGAGTGGAAAATTCCTCCCAAATAGAATTTCTAGGGCAATAAAATTTCGAAATCATTGTTCTTCTATTATTCCACGTTTTTTGGGTAAGTTTTCATCCCTTTCTAGCCTTGAATTTCTTAGTTTCCACCATTAAAGACCAATAGTTGAGGTTGATGAAATCATCCCATAATCTAGTTATTTTTGTATAAATTCTTCATTAATTAGATATACATTGCTCCCGAGATCATTAATTCATCATAATTCCAATGTTAAATTCGTAAAGATTGAATCTTTGACCCCTTTAGGGTCAAATTTGTCCAAGCTGATTTGGAGCCCTTCCCATGTATGCATTGGGCTCAAATTTGGAGCATGGGTTCCTAGCTATGTTGGGAACCCCATAGTGAAATTTATTTTCAATTCGACAAGCGGGCCCCCACAAGCCCGTTTAAGGCCTGATTTTGGGTCCAGCCCGGAACTTAGTATAAAATACACTGTTAGAATCGTATTAACATACAGAATACACTGACGTGAGTTTCAAATTAATTGGATACTGTTTGATGTTAGTTAGAGTATGATTAGTCGATTAGCAGCGCTTTGTCATCGGACGACCGGTAGGCTCCGTAGGGCTATCTCTAGGCTTATAGCTTTAATAAATGTACTAGATAGCATCTTTCTATTGGGTAGCTAGGTTTTATAGTACCATTGTACCGTTCTTTCGTCCATTCTATGTTGATATTGATATGTATGTACCCGAGTGATATGGGGCCAAGACTTAGCATTTAATAATAGATACCTGTGCAGGGCATAGAATGATGATATCTCATGATTAAATATGTTGATATATCTATGTGTTGTTGATATAATGTGCATTCATGAAATGGAGAGACCGAGCCTAAGGCTCCGATGAGAGTGCATTGGGGGCTGGGTAGTATCACCTTCTGAATTATGAGCCATGATGGCTGGAGGATGATTTGATGATAAAACTTCATAGCGGTATAATAAAATAAATGAGAACACTTTAATAATAATAATACAAGTAATTATCTTTTACTGGTTTAGTCTCGACACTGTATTGAGAACCCGGTAATACTATTCTTATTTGTTTTAGTCCAGGCTTCACCTTCTTGCACAGGGAAATATATATATATATATATATATATATATATTTACTGATAAATGCTGGGACTTGAGATCAACTCTGTTTGGCTGTGAGTACATCACTGGGACTTGAGACCGTTATCGTACGGTAGTGAGTATAGCTTTTTGACACACGTGGTACTAGCAGTTGTGGAAAACATGATGCTATTAATTATTGAGGACCATAGGTGACACTACCATATACATTGGCATTGAACGTATTGACTTGCTGAGCATGGCTAGCGGATATTATTGATATGATATGACTGATATGAGGCACTATCTACTAGCGGGATAACACTGATATGAGGCACTATAAGCTGCAGGAAAACACTGATATAAGGCACTAGATGCCGGCGGGATAATACTATTATGGGGCACTATGTTCCAATTGTGATTCATTATGGTTCTTATAGTTTTGTAAGGTTCTAATGACGATAATGTGTATATTACTTTTCTACACTTGTTTTCTTTAGTGTGCTCATTGACCAGATGGAAGATCTATGGGTGAGTGTGTTTGTGGTGTATGATGCGCTTCTTTATGAGGGACTTGTCAGCATTTAATTGCTCTACTTTATTATTCGTAGCACTGCATAGTTGTCCTTATCGATTACTTATTGTTGCATATTATGTGGGATTAGCTCTTTTCACTCGTATTAAGCTATTCATCCTTTCACTTGGGTTTACCGGTATACCGACCATGTTCTACCTTTGACTTCTTGACTCCTATTTATTGTGTTATATTTCACATATGTTGTTGCAACGATGACATGTATGTTCTCTTTCATTGCTAGTGCTATGAGTCGATGTGAGACTTGTGTTGTACTTGAGTTGCAAGTTTTCCTAAATTGTACAATTTGCTTCGGTGACCGTTTTTCTTGTACTATGTTATTTACTACTTTAATTATTGTTATGTGCTCAGTGGGCTTCAAAGACTACTGGGTATGGGTTACTTCGCTGACTTGTACTCATACTACACTTGTACATATGCAGATCCGAGTACAGGTTTTTGCTCGTGATACATAGACAACTATTCGTTCGGATCTTATTCATATCAGAGATTCAGGGTAAGCTTGGCGTCCTGTTTGTTCCTGCTTCTCTTCAGACTTATGTTTTATTGATCTCCACTATATTTCAGAGACATATTAATACTACATTGATTTCCATTTTATCATTCTGTACTTAGTGGTTTGTTTGACACTAATACCTAAATTTGGGTTGATTTTGTTATGATTCAAGACTTTCGCAATGATTATTTTCTCTTGATGTTTGATATTCTTTCGCATTTAATGTACTAGTCCTCCACTTCGGCTTCAGATTAGGGGGTTTGGTTCTCTTACTAGTGGTATGGTAGGTGTCATCATGATTTGAAAAATCGGGTTGTGACAATTTGGTATCAGAGCCTAGGTTCATCGATGTCAGTGTATTGAACCAATGTCTAGTAGAGTCCTGCAGATTAGCCCAGAGACGTCTGTTGCTTATCTTCGGGAGGCTACAGTGACATTTAGGAAAATTTATTCCTTCTTATAAATCTTGTA
>JBDJHY010471346.1:0-17467 GCA_039654485.1 Withania somnifera | reverse complement strand
ATGATGTTGAACTTCTCAATATGTTGTAGTGTAAATGTTTAATAAACTATTGCTTTTATTTCAGTGATTGCATAATGAAAACTGTGGACGAACTCGCACAAACGTGAAGGAAAGTGAAGAGGATTGCTTTTGCTATGTTTAAATTTTAGTATCTTCTTTTGTCTATGTTCAGTTTGCTAAAACATTATGCTAAATCATGGTGATTGTTTTGTGGTTTTGTTGACACTAGGTGATTGTTAAGTAGCGTGTAAACTTTAATTGGATGAGAAATTATGTATTTGATACATTTAGTTTGAATTTTAGTACTTTTGAATCTATTGAAATATTTGTCATTGCATTTAGTATTTTGGGATAATAATGACCATAATTTTGGTCAGAGAAAATAGTCAAAATTGACTTTTGATTGATTTTATTGACTAATTTTTGGTCAACAATAATAGTTACAAAATAACACAATAGGATTTTAGTAACCACTTTTTTGGTCACTAAGTGTGGTCTTGATAGGTCTTATTGACCACATTTTTTGTCACAAAAATTGGTCATCAATAGCTTGCATTCTATTCTTTTTACTACAATTTTGGTCACTAAATGCAGTCACTAAAATCAGATGACTTAAAATAATTTTTTTCACTACCAATTTGATCACCAAATTTAGTCATTAAAAGTGTTGATCGGGCCCTTATTGGTGATGACTATAATTAGTCACTAAATGTGGTCACTAATTTGGCACCTTTAGTGAACAAACATTTTTTGGTGCCTAAAATTTCAACCCTTTAGTGATGAATTTTTCCAGTCACCAAGTCATGACCAAAAGTTTTGGCCACTAATTTTGACATTTTAGTGATCGCATTATCAAATTGGTCACTAAGTACCTATATTGACCAATCGGTAACCAATTTTTTTTTTCGTACTAAAGCCATTTAGTGACAAAAATTTGACTTTTAGTGACCAAAAATATTCGTCACTAAAGGTTATTTTTCTTGTAATGAGTTATCCCATCTTGTCTAAAGTGCTAAAAAACGTGTCTGCACTCCTCCCTCACACTTTATAAAAATAATCGATCAATAAAATCATGAGAAAAAACCTCCTAAGTCACTACAAAGATCCTAAAGGACTAGCATCCATATACGAGTGCCACTACTGCCTAGCAAGACCATACGTCTGAAGGTTAGTATAAAAAACTCCATGAGTTCATGCCAAACCCATATTCTCCAATCATTCATGATAGTTAAACAGGAAATCATAAGAAAACTCATCCTTTCCATCTTAAAACATGGGTGGACCCATATTTTTACATTTCTTATACCTGCACATCTCTTTTTTGAAAAAGACCGGCCCAACTATGCTCGGGGCTCCAAAACTCGAAAAAGGCATAACATCAAATCTATGAGGAACTGGTGTCTAACCACTAGACCCTGAAAGGTTGGAACCTACTATTGACCTGGGATTTGGGCCCTACTCTGGTCCAAGAACCCTAGAGTGCCTATCACACCTCCACACTAACTAGTCCCCTCAACTACTCTTAGAATATAGATCAAGGTATCATAAAGTTATGGAAAAAAAAAACATACTTTAATGGGACTTGTCCTAGGACCAAGTCATTAACTAGGACCTATTCATCCCTCACCTCATACTCTAGCTCGGTGGAGGACGCCTTAGTACGTCCCCTAATGGTGTGATGCCTCAGACTTTGTCTCTACCTCTCCCATGGGCACATCCCCTACCCCTACCCATAGCTAGGGTCTAAAAAATAGGATTTGGGATAGCTGTATCTCCTTTGTTAGTAGTTTCTTCCATCCTATCCTGATGTCGAGAAAACATATAAAGTCTTATTAACGCTGAACTAAAACAACACACGAAATGAATGAAAGAATATAAGGGAAGTTTCTTAAAGTCATCATAACGTCTCAAATATAAGTAACAAATGTTTCCATAATGATCTATAAGACTCTACTAGACTTATCTTGTACATTGTGAGACCTATGAACTTAGTGTTCTAATACCAATTTGGTCAGACCTAAAATTCATCCATAACGGAAGTTATATAAAACTTTATGATAGGTAAGACAAACACTCAAAAATGACAAAATATAAGAAAAATTATAAATAGAGTAAGCGAGAAATAGAAAATTACAAAAAAACATGAACTCAACTCCAAAAACCAGGTTGTCGCAATATAAAAGCCTCTATAAACATTTGAATATCCAGAAAGTCTCATAATATCTAAAGGAAGTAAAGATAAAATGCAATGATAGGGAGAACATCACAACCAAAACATTAAGTTATGATAGCGTCTGCATCCAACTTGTAGAAAAGCCTAGCCCTGCCAAAAGCAACTAGCGACGGGCCAGTACCAAGTACCAAAAGAAAAGAAAAAGATGAAGAGAAGAAGAAGAAATATAAATACAAAAAGAAAGTAAATTCCCCAGAACCTGGTATATTTCGAGTATCAATATACAAAATAGTATGAAATACAACCTGCAATGGGGAAAAAACTAAAAAAACAGTTATCCAGAATCCATCTAGGACAACTCTAATAAAAGAAGGAAAAATGGTCAGCAAGAAAGCCAACTTCTCACCGTAATCTCCTGGAACAACACCAACTATCTTGCACGATCGCATCCACTCTAATGACTCGTACTATGATTTGCATCACAAAAAGATGCAAAAGTGTAGCATGAGTACAAAATAAATAGGTACCCAGTATGTATCATAGGACAACCTGACAAAGGTAAGAATAAGCAAGGTAAAGAGCGATCATACAAAAAAGGCAATTGTATACAGTGAACAACGGAAAAGGGGTTACTGTAGTAATAACTAATATGTTCGGTGAAGGATAAGTTATTAATGTGTACAGAATCATCTATTAAAAATGAAAGAACATCAACTATCATGGTATAACACATAGGACCAGGGTACAAGAAAATAATGACCAAATGTGACACGTACCTAGAGCTCTAATAACCAACAAAAGGAAGGACCAGCAAGAGAAAGAGGAACACAGGGAATGTAACCACTTAACATAATAGTAATAAGAAAGAAAATTAATAAAAGTTGTAGAAGAGTAGCCACAAATCCTAGTAAGAAACCAACAGGTTATCACATAAGAAACCAAACAGGGCTCCACTAATTAGACCTAGGAGTGAAACCAAGTGCATAGGGATCCAACGCAAAAGGGGTGGTGAAAGTAAATAGTGCTCTTACGCAACCTCCCTGGTTTATGATCTCCAAATAGAGGGACCCAAGGAAGCTTCCCCTTATACTTACCCCTCCTACTCCAGTATAACCCTCCCCCAGCTGCTCAATATACCCTAAGCATAGCGACCTTGGTCAAAGGGTTCGTGGAAGAATCTAATCCCATATACAAAATTCTTGTAAAAACCAACTAGTGGCATAGTTATCAAGGATGAAATGCCTAAACTTAGGCTCAACTCGTATATCATATATCAGTGGAAAACTCAAGTAAAGCCAAATATGAAAATTAGAATCACAGTAAAAATCCAACTTCTCTAAGTAGGCAATACCCAATAATTAGAGTGCTAGTGGATAAATAAATAAGCTAGTTCAAGAAAATAGCTCCATATTTCTACCGCAGTCGTGGATACATATAACATAATAAAATATCATGTTCCAGTTATAACACTGTCAAAATCAGGTAACCTTTTTAAAAGTATCAATGCATGCTCACAACACTGAATCAATCTAAAGGCTAACATTCGACTATAACTGCTAAATGGATCCCATAAGATGGCTGCCAAGCCCTAGTCATAAGGTACACCCTCTCCAACTACGGTCTTGAGACATGAGTAATCGTATCAATGTTACAAAAACTACCCAAAGGGCTCCCTTTAAGGACTAAGTCGAAAGCTTCTTTTTTTAGTCTAGCAAGGTGGTGTAAAAATAAAACCAAAAAGAAGAAAGAGAAATGAGACTTTTATTTTGATCGTACATAAGTATATAGAGGAAAAGATAGATCCAGAATAGCTCAGTCAAATACAACTCAATCCCAGGCTTGCATGGGCTAGGGTACATTATCAGTATACAGGGATGCTATCTATCTAGTAAAGCCGTATCTGTATATCTACAACCAAGTGACCACACACATGTTAATCATACGTAACTCCTAAGGTAGAATACCTAGATCGACTCTAAAGCCACCAGCCTAAACTAGGGATAGCTACTAAGCTCTAACCACTAGTATAATCCTCTCCCGACCAGCCTACGTTCCAAAGTCAGCAACTAAATAACATGTACCAAAGGTTATGCTCCTCCCCCAACAAGACTATGTTCTACAATCGGCGTTAGATACGCAGGTAGGTAAACATAGCCCCAGGGTAAGTAACTAAGCTACAAGCCAGCTGACTAGGCCATAAGCCAGACAAATAAATATAGTGGGGCTCTAACTAGTAATCCCAACCCCTAGATAGAACATCATCGTAAGTATCCTACACTAATACCTAGGCTAAAGAAAGTAAACCGTAGCCTACTTGGTGCCGATAAAAACTTCAAAAGTCTCACAGGATGAAGCTTAGAGTCACGAATGAGCTCTGCACTTCACAGATCTAGAAAAACGTAATCTATGAGTTGGGAGGAGTAAAACCAGACCCATATTATTATATAAATAATGGGGTCGAAATCCAAACTAAAAATGGATTCATAAACCCTAATAGCTCAAAAAATAAGATATTTATACCAACAGGTATAGCACAACTCATGCATCACAGAGAACAAAATAGGGCTCAAATTAACAATAGAAAATAAAGAAACAAGCCTAAAAAGTTTTCATAATACAAAAAACTTTATAACTAAAGAGAAACAAAGACCTTACCTAGTAGAATTGATTATAGAATCACCACAATGAGTTTCTATGGATTACAATTATGATTAGGACCCTTAATTAACACAAATATGTCCTTATGTGGAAGAAAAATCCAGAGACAATGAGGAAATTTTCATTGACACTAAAGAAGAAAGGGATTATATAATGCTACTATGCCAAATGGTGTTGCAATCGCGGCCACCACCCATATGATCACGATGGGTTATGTGGTTGTCCTTCACGATCGTATCCCTAAGGTCCCACAATAGCGATGTTTCCCTGCCCAAATAGCCTCAATTTGAAAAATTAAGGCTCGAGATGGAGGCAGAGTCCGATTTTGACATTCCAGATATGAAATATTTATGTAATAGACATTCCATACTAAACGAAATTCAAGAAAAGGCAATTAAGGATCGTATAAGCTGAGTAAATCCTGAGGAAGCTATACATATAAAGAAAACAAGTAATAAAACTACCAGGAAATCAAACTATTGGTCCCAATAAGTCACAAGTAACTTGTGACAGTTACAACAACACTTTAAATATGGAAGAATCACAAAAAATAAAAAGAGCCCGAGGGTAATTACAAAAACCCCAACTAAAAGAACTTTTGTCTACAAAAGTCAAATAAAAAAGGGAGTATCTGGAGAGTCAAATAATTAAGGGTATTGGACTCACATATCCCTCGTCTTCTAGGTAGCCTTCTTGACTAGACGACCAGCCAAATGACCTGTAACAAGTGGAAAATCTATTGACTTAATTCGCCTCACATTTTTTTCAACAATGACCTTAGGCTTCTCAACATAATTCAATAGGTCGTCTAGATGAACTGACTCACAATGAAGTACATAGGATGGATCTGGCACATATCGACAGAGCATAGAGATGTGAAGCACGAATGATTAATTGCCAACTCAGGAGGTAGGGATAATTTGTCACTCTGTGATCTCATATGGCTTGATAAATCTGGGGCGTAGATTTCCCCTCAAAACAAATCTCATGATGTTTTTCATGGGAAAAAACCCACAAAAATACCATGTCTTCCACACTAAGATCAAGAGATCGAGCCTATGATCTGCATAACTCTACTATCCACTTTGTCTCATCCATAATCATCCCCAAATAATTCAAACTCTCTCTGCAGCATCTTAAACCAAATGAGAAGTCTAAGGCAATTTGCAACAGCTACTATATAAAGCCTCAAATGGTGCCATATGAATGCTGGAATGGTAACTGTTGCTATAGGAGAAATCTTCCAAAGCCTAATTCTTAGCCTATCTACCACTAAAATAAGAACAGAAGATCGAAGCATATCCTTGAGTACTTGAATGGTTGACTCGAACTATCTGTCTATTTTTCGATAAAAGGCAGTGCTTAGTTCAACCTCTATACCCATCTCTCACTTTACAGTCCTCCAAAGTAGGAAAGTGAGCTAAGTACCTCTATATGAAATGATGGAAACTAGAACCCCATGTAGACGAAGAATCTCTATAACATACAAAACAACAAGTCTCTCAGCACCCCAAGAGCATGAAGTCAATGGATAGGGCAGATTTGGTCAATCAATTCATAATGACTGACATAAAATCATGGCCCTTGGAAGTAAAAGGTATCCCAAAGACAAAATCATGTTAATCTTTTCCCACATCCATATCTGGAATAGGGAATCACTATAACACTCCACCTGGTCTACAGTGCTCGAACTTTACCTGCTGGCAGTTTAAGCATTGGGAAACAACATCAGATATTAGGCGAAGTCACTAATAATTCTATCTCAATTATATATACATCTATGCGTTGCCCAAGGTATAAAGTATCTGGTCAATGGACCTTATGAAGAATTTTCTAAACTAAATAATCAACCCTGGGAACATAAATACGGCTACCATCCACAATAAACCATCACAATTTAAGGATGCACCATTGTAATTAACCCTCAGAACCAACTCTTGAATACTAAACAAGGATCTATACACATACTAATGTTACCAGATCTTATCAAATAGAGTAGTCCTAGTATCCACATTTGCAACGACTCTACTCGAATATAACATGTCCAATCGAATCAAAAGCTTAGCCAAAGACTGAATATACAAGGCTAACAGTCTCTCTGAAGTTGAGATAGAAGAAAAACTACCCATATTAACAACTTCAAGATTAAGGGTTCTGCAACCACATTTGTTTTTCCTGGATGGTATAAAACATTGATTTTGTAGTCCTTCAGGAGCTCGTCTCATATCATCTATCTAAGATTGAAATCCCTCTATCTCAGTATATAACATAGACTGTAGTGGTCAATAAAAATCTCACAATGAGCTCCTCATAGGTAATGTCTCTAGGTTTTGATCATGAAAACAACCTCTTCCAAATCCAAATCATGGGTAGGGTTATTGCGCTCATGAAACTTCAATTAATGTGAAGCATATGCATTAACTCTACTTTGCTGTATCAGTACACACCCCAAACCAATATCGGAGGCATAATAATAAAATGTATACAAGTATCTCTAAAATGGAAGCGACAATATTGTTGTTGAAGTGAGCAACTCCTTAAGCCTTAGAAAATTAAACTCACGATCCTCATACCATAAAAAACTAATATTCTTTTGAGTTAATCTAGTCATAAGAGTTGTTATAGATCAAAAACTCTTTACGAATCATTTGTAATAACCTTCTAACCCCAAAAAACTATGAACCAATGAACGAATAGTTGGTCGAGGAAAGTCACGAAAGGATAAAACCTTCACTTGATTTACACTAATACCAGCTGAAGATACAACATGACCTAAGAATGCACAAGAGTCTAACCAAAAAGCATATTTCAATAACTTTACATAAAGTTGATCAGTCCTCTAAGTTAGAATACAACTCTCAAATGCTCCTCATTCTTCTCCTAACTCTGGGAGCAAACCAAGATTGTATCAATAAACATAATCACAAAAAAATCTAGGTAAAGTATGAAAATTCTGGTCACAAGACCCATAAGCGTGGCTGGAGTATTAGCCAACCCAAATGACATAACCAGGAACTCATACTGTCCATACCAGGTCCAAAAAATAGTCTTGGGAATTTCACCCGCCTAAATCCTCAACTGGTTATAACCCGACCTCAAGTTAATCTTTGAGAACATTGTAGCACCTTCAAGCTAATAAAAAGGGTCATCAATAGGCACACTTATTCTTAATGCTAACCTTATTCAATTGCATGTAGTCGATACACATGCACATTATCCTGTTGTTTTATACAAATAACTCTGGTGAAACCGATGATGAAACACTACGACGAATAAAGCCTCTAGAAATCAGATCCCGAAGCTGGAAATTAGGCTCCCAGATATCTAATGGAGCCATACGATAAGGTGAAATAGAAATGTGCCTAGTGCCAGCTCAATATCTATAGCAAAATTGATAACATACTCGGATGGGAGGCTAGGAAAATCATCAGGGAAAACATTAAGAAAATCTCTAATAATGGGTACAAATGCAGAGGAAGGAGTATCAACACTCAAATTATGGACATAAGCTTAGTCAGATGTGCAACCCCTAGCTAAGAATCTACTGGATTAACTACTAGATATACTGGTACCGGGTATTGTCTAATAGGACCCTACCAAACCATAGAGGCACACCAAGCACAGATAAGATCACAGTCTTGGAAAAAAATCCAGGACCGCATGATGAGGGTATAACAAACCCATGCCTAAAATCACATCAAAATCAATCATGTACAGATCCATATGATCAACCTGAGTGTTAAACCCCCGTAGAGTAATATTGTAGGTCCGGTGAATCTGTTCTACCACTATAGGCTCACCTACGGGGGTAGATACACTCACGAGCATAGGTAAAGGCTCACACATGACACCCAAATGGGATGTAAAAACACTGACACATAAAAGTACGTAGAACCTAGATCAAAAAAATATCAAGGCTAGCCTAAAAACAAATAAAATACCCATAACCACTGAATCAAAAGCCTCTACCCGGGCTCTATCAGGTAAGACATAAGACTAAAAGGACTATGTAACCAACTGCTCTCCTCTTTTGTCCCTCTAGCCTCCATTACGAGTACCTCGAGTTGTTTTATAACCACCTATAGCCGGTAGAGGTATTGTATATAGAGGTTCTGCCACCTGGGCTACTGTATGAATGGCCCGGCAACGTGGAAAATCTCTGGTATAATTACCCATCCCACTACATTCATAGCAAGCCTACCTTTTTCCTCGATCGAAACCACTGATTGAACCACCCCATCCACCATATCCCTGAACCCAGTAGATGTGCCCCTAGATGGCTAGATACTCTGACCCTATTGGCTGATGGTAAGGAGGCCTGAAATGGTCTACTAGGCTATCCCTAATATTTTTTCACAGCTGAGGTCTACGTCTGTCATACCATCTCCTAAGGGATCGAGACTCACTAAAACTGCCCTGGGAAAACTATCCATGTCGTAAACCATCGATCCAAGCAATAATTTCTTTTAATGTTAAGAGCATGATTAACCACTTCCAATAATGGACTACCCTGGGCAAGCATTAACCCAAAGCTTCTTATAAATCTGATCCCAATCCAGATATAAAATGCTGGACCTACACAACCTTTGTCGGTATAATGGCATCCCCATACCTCAAAAGTTGCGTGAATCGAGCCTTATACTTAGAAAACTTCATCGATCCCTACTGAATGTCAATAAACTAAGCTCTGAGTTCCTTACAAAAACTTCGGGGAACATATTAAGACATGAAGGCATCCACAAACTGACTCCATGTCATAGATGTTGACCCTATCAGTCTGATATCTCTATATGTTCTTCACCAGGACTTAGACTGACCATCTAATAGATACTCGATGAAATCAACTCCATGTGTCTCTACATCCCCTCCTTGTACTATATAATAAACTTATAAGGATCCTATCTAGAATCACCAAAGAATCTTAGAGTTCCCATATGGATAAAATGATTGCACATCTTCCGGTCCTTAGAAGTAATAATAGAAACTGTAGGCTGAGGTTGACCTGGGGGGCTGAACTGGCGGTACCTATGGAATATGCTAGGGAGGAAGAACTGTGGTTTCTACTGGAATCTATTGAATAGAAGTAGATGGGGCACCCTGTGCCACTCTTTGAGCTGAAGTCTGACCCTTTTCTATGGGTTCTCTACCAAACATAGTAATTATATGCCACCACATGTATCTAAGTGCATTATGTGAAGGTGGCTCTATTTGCCGTAGAGGCAGATCTGTGGGTACATGATCCTTCTACTCATCTCTAGCCCAGCCTCACCCATGGGCTCTAGATCAATCCCAGCCCCTAAATGGAGTTCTTTATAGAGGTGAGGGAGCATCATCACCTCCGGGTGATGAACTCATACGAAATATCTACTGAAGCATAAAACCAAGGTGAATAACTAGAAAACCAGTGGAAACCACACAAGAAAGAGTCAACAAAAGTCATCCCTATAAAAGAGCCCTATAACCTCCCATATATTGGATACGAATGTCTATGTACTGATAAGCGGGACTCTACCAAAGTTTTGTTCCTCCATCTAGAGAGACTGATGAACCTAGAGCTCCGATACCATTCTATTGTGACTCAGAAATCGAGATGTAATAGCATCTATTTTCCACCTATAGACAAGCCTAGACCATGACTAGAATAAGTAGTGATGTCCAAGAATCAAGTACCCGAAAGAAAGAAAAGGAGATGAAGAAAATAAGAAGAAACAAAAACATAAATAAAAAGTAAATTTCCAAGAACCTGGTATCGTGGCTATTGAGCATCTATATACTATAAAAATAATAGAACCCGCAATAAGGAAAAACTACAAAAAAAATCTATCTAGGATCCAACTAGTATAACTTTGATAATAAAAGCAAACCAGTCAGTAAGAATGCCAACTGTGCACCGTAATCTTCTTATGTAGCACCTACTATCTCACATGATTGCATTTGCTTTGCTGACTAGTACTATGATCTACATCACAGAAAGATGCAGAAGTGTAGCATGAGTACAAAAAACAACAGGTACCTAATAGGCTTCATAGGCCTACCAGGAAAATGTAAGCATAACTAAAGTAAAGTGCAATCATAGAAGAATAGGGAAATCTCAGATAATGAACAACAGAAAAAGGTTGAATGCAGTAATAGCTAATATAAGTGGTGAATAATCAACTATCAGTGTATGAAACATCAGATAACAAGTATGACGGAATATCAAATATAAGGGTATAACAAATAAGACCTGGGTCACAAGCAAATCATGACCAAATGCTACACGTACCTGGAGCTCCAATATAACCAACACAAGGAAGGACCAATAAGAGAACGAGGAACACAGGGAATGTAACTACTTAACGTAATAGTAATAAGGCAAGAAAAGTAATCAACCATACAAAAGAGTAGCCACAAACCCGAGTTATCAACCACCACGTCAGTACATAAGTAACCCAAGCAGACTCCCCCATAAGCCTCGAGCAGTGTAATCAAGAATATATAGATGCATCATAAAAATCGTGTTAAAAGTAAATAGTGCCCGTATGCACTATCCCTGGTTTATAATCTCGTAGCCAGAGGTACCAATAGAATCTTCAACGTATATTTACCCCTTCTAATCCTGTAATACCCATCCCCATCCATGTAATATACCCCGAGTGTAGAAACCCAAGTTGGAGGATCCATGAAGGGATCTAATACTGTGTATAAATCCTCGTAAAAACCAACTAGTGGCTTAGTCATTAGGGCAGAAATGTCAAAACTTGGGATCAGCCCATATATCATATCTTAGTGGTAAACTCAAGTTCATCCAATAGGAAAATCTGAACTATAGTAAAAATCCAATTTCTTCCAACTAGGAGTACCTAAATATTAGAGTGCCAGTGAGAAAATAAATCAGGTAGTGCAAGAAAATAGCTCCATACTTCTACCACAATTGTGTTATGTATAACATCTAAGAAATCAGGTTCCAGTTATTATCTTTCAAAATCAGGTCACTTTTTAAAAATATTAATGTATGCTCGCAGCACAAGATCAATCTATAGGCTAAATTGGACTACGATTGCTAAATGGAATCCATATTATGGTTGCCAATCCCTAGACAAGGTACACCCTCTCCTAGACTAACTAAGGTCCCAAGACACGATTAATCTCACCAAAGATATCATACCTTAGCATAAGGAGCCCATTAAGGGTTAAATACATACCATACAAGGGAAACATGGAACCATAATTGCTTAGTCCAATATAATTCAGTGTCAGTGTTGCACTGGGATAGGGTACAACATCAGCACATAGAGCTGCTAACTATCCAGCAAAGTCGTATCCAGCTATCTACAGCCAAGTGACCACACTCATACTAATCATATGCAACACCTTAGGTAGAACTTAGAACATTTATCCTACCTTCGACTTTAAAGCCACCAGCCTAAACCATGGGATAATAACTAAGCTCTATCCACTAGTACAATCCACTCCCAACCAGTCCACATTTAGAGTCAACTTATAAATAACACGCACCAGAGTTTATGCTCCTCCCCCAACCATAATATGTTTTAGAGCCAGCGTTGAACATATGGTTAGGGAAACATAGCCTCAAGATAAGTAACTAAGCTACAAGACAACTAACTAGGCCATAGGCCGGAAAAATAAACATAGCGTGGCTCCAACTAGTAATCCCACTCTGATCTGGCATTTTACCATACATATACTACTATAATACCTAGTCTAAAGAAAATAGACCGCAGCCTACCTGTCACTGACAAAAACTTCTAAAGTCGCGTTGGAAGATTCTTAAAATCACAATCGGTCCTGACACTGCACTAATTTAGGAAAAACATAATCTATGGGTCAGGAGGAGTAAAACAAGACCCATATTGCTATATAAATATCGAGGCAGAAATCCAAAGTAAAAATGGGTCGTTAAACCCCAATATCCCAATAAAATAAAATATTTATATCAATATATAGAGCACAACTCATGCATTATATGGTACAAAATAGGGTAAAAATTAATGGTAGAAAATAAAGAAACAAGATTAGAAAGTTTATATAATATGGAAAGCTTTATAACTAAGGAGAAACCAAGAAATTACTCGGTAGAATTGATCCTATAATTACCACAAAGAGTTTCTATGGATTAATATTATGATTAAGACCCTTAATTGACACTAATGTATGCTCACAGGGAAGAAAAATTCTGAGAAAAATGAGGAATTATTTTTTTGAATTGAAGAAGAGAGGGATTATATAATACTTCCACAGGCGGAGTCGTGATCACATCCACCACCCACACAATCGCCATAGGTTATGTTGCTGGCTTTTGTGATCGTGACCCTCATCCCCCGCGATCACGATACTTCCCAGCTTATCTAGCCTCAATTTAAAATGGAAACGGAGTCCGATTTTGACATTACATATATGAAATCTTTATGTAATAGATATTTCAGACTCAACGAAAAGTAGATTAGGGATCGTATAAGCTGAATAAACCCTGAGTAAGCTATAAATATAAAGGAAAAAAAATTATAAAACTGCCATAGAATCGAACTATCAATCCCAATAAGACACACATAACTTGAGGCGGTTACAAAAACACTAAATACTAAAGAAATGCAAAAATACAAAAATGACCCTGTGGGTCACTGTAGAGAATCCAAAGTGAATAAGCCATTACCTCTGGAATCTCAAGCTCAAATCCTCGAACTCAACTGTAAAGAGGAAGAGAATTCGGATATCTTATGCTCTGAACTTGCAAAAAAATATAAAAGTACAAGTGTGGGTACTAAAATAATGGCACTAAGCAAGTTCCTCTACTGACCCTAAAAGAAAGTGATGATAAGAAACCTTCTCAAGTTATTGAAAACCCCAAAACTATAACACCTGCACTAAAAAAATTATCCATCTATTGTAATAGTAATAACAAAGAATAATGAATAGAAAAAAAATAATGATTTGAGTCATGTATCTAAGTCCAATCTATGGTAGAAGAGAAGGTTTTATTGGAAAAATATTTATTTTAGTTCAGGATTCCTCGTCTCCTTTTCCTTTAAAAAAAATTTAAAAAAAGGGGAGGTTGTGGGGAGAAATGACAAGAAGATATTGGAATATGAACTTGGAAGAGATGATGGAGGCAAGAGTTCTGGTACTAGGAAATGGAATCCTAGAATGATGCATTATATCTCTGCAAAGCGCAAGGGTATTCATATTGCAAATTATACTAAAACTGCTCATATTTTTTAGAAGCTTCTGATTTAGTTTTATACAGCAAGTAGAGAAATAATTTCTAATTGTTGGTTTTAGAATTAAAGTAGCTAATTCAGTAACATGGACAAGTAGTTCATATACAAAAGACTATAATAACCGCTTTATAGAAACAGATAACTGACACAATACTTCCCAAATTAAGTAATCCAAATCAAGTCACTAGTCATTGTAGAGTCGAAGAATTTAGGTAAGGTCAATAATCCAAGTGAAGTGATACAAGCCGAGCTTCATCAAGCTTAATACACAAGACAAAATTAAGGAGTTGGTGGAATTTTGAGGCAATCACAACTTGGGGGGCTTAGTGAGTACTTGAAATAAGCACATAAAGCTCGAGAATGTGCAAAAGTGGAACTGTGAGGCTCCACTTGAAGATATTGGAGGAAGAAAAGAGGATTATGCATGAAAAGGAGGCTAATTCATTAATTTCCTGATTTCAAGATGCCCAAACACGACTTTACTTCACTAAGGGAATATTTATAATAGCAAGTATTTCCCCTCTTCCAAGTTTAGTATAAAGGAGTTATTTTTATTTGATAGGTAGATTATGTGAATAATGATTTGAAGAATTCAGAGCTTGTATCTCTTGAGAGAGAGAGAGAGAGAGAGAGAGAGAGAGATTTCTTGGTTAAGTCTTTTTTTAAACTTGTTGAAACATGAATTTCTTGAAGTTAATTTCCTTGAGGTTTTCATTAGGAGATAGATGCTTGATTTGAATTAATCATATGGGGTTTTAACATTTAATATATCATTTAGATGCGTCTGATTTCCCTCGAGGTTTTCATTCGGAGATAGATGCTTGATTTGAATTAATCAAATGGGGTTTTAGCATTTAATATATCATTTAGATGCGTCTAATTTTCTTTTCTTGTGTCTTGCTATTAATCTTTGTTTGTTACTTGTTTGTTACTAATTTAGATGCGTCTAATATTTTCTATTGATTCATTGTTCGTTTTAAATCCTTTATCCTTTAGTTTTCTTCCGCATTTTGACTTTACATCAATTATTATTAGAGCTTGGATAGATATGTTTATAAAAATCTAATCTTGGGATGTGCTATTGATTTTTTCAAAAAAAAAAAAAATCCTGGTTTGATTTGTTGTTTTTTATACTCTAGTGTTATTACAGTATAAATCTAGAATTTTAATGTATTTCGGGTTTTCCTAAGCATTTGTTCATCTTTGAGTTAAGGATTTCAAAGTGAATTTTTAGATTTTAAAACTTAGAGTTTGAATTGAGGATTTTAAAGTATTGGGGTTTTTTCTCCATATTATTTGAAGCCTAATTTCAAATTTTCGTGCAATTCGGAGTTGATTTGAAGGATCTACCATTTTGGGAGGTTGAAGGATTTTGGAAGAGGGAAGTGGGTCCAAGAATCTGGGAAAATTAGGAGTGATCTGAGAGTTAAAGGTTATTGGGGTTTGATCTCCATATCATAAGGAGTTCGGATCTCAAGTTTTGTACAATTTCATACTAGATTGAATAAGTTATGAATTCTTGAAAGTTCATCTTATTCATTGTGTTCTTGAAAAAGTTCATATTTCGTTAGAAAAGACTCAATGAAAAAGGATATTTGATCAAAAAGAGGAGGAAATAGAAGGTTTATTTGTCTTATTGGGGGTTGAAATTACCAAAAGGAGTTAGTATAAGATGAAAATAAAGTACAAAAAGTACAAAAAAAAATTCAGCTATAAGTGTGCTGTCAGGAGGGCATATGTGGACCCCAAAAATGCTGTAGAATTTGCCCATATGCAGAGGGAATTTGTTCCACATATCAAATTAGAAACTTCAGTTGCCACTGATCAGCATATACGGCCCCAAATGCCTCAGCATTTTTCATATGCGGCAAACATACTCTCAAATGCCGTCCAAAATTTTCAAACTTTAGTTTTCTTCAACAAATTAAACGTTTCAAACGTCCCAGTTTCTTTTAATTAATTCTATTTCACTTTTTAAAATTCTTAAAGCTAATTTTTTAATTAGTAAGAAACCTTAATTGTTTGTTAGTTCTTGAGTCCTTTATTTCTAAGTACATTTTTATGTGCTTGTCTTTTTTATTTCGTAGTTAACTTATTTGATTCAAGTCCTATTTGTTTTAATCAAGTTGTCCGTTCTTCATTGAACAAAGATCCACTCAGACCTCAAGCATTAATAGGGACTTTTAAACCTATTGTGACTTTTGCACATGCAAGCGTCAGTGGTCGTATAAATAATATAGTAACTCTTAGAGAACAGAATGTCGAATTCACAGGGACTTGTAGTTTAACTATTCACTAGACTAAACCAGCTCTTATCTATTTACTAGTTATTAAAAAGATTATGTTGTGTCCAGGCCCAATATTTATTTATAATTTTTTTCTTAGTAGTAAAATAATTTTTTTTAAATAAATTATATATTTTTTGGTAGTGGATTTTCTTATTAAGTATAAGATGAAATCCTGATAAATATTTTTAACAATAATAAATTTTTAGTGGTATTAATTAAAAAAATTAAAATTTTGATTCAAAACTATATTTATTTTTGTATAAAACTATAAATAAAGAGTTTAACTTAAGTGAGTATCAAGATAATTTTTGAAAATTTGTACACTTTTTCTCGACACTTAAAATATTTTAAGTTGTTAATTAATGTGATTATTGTTTATATTTAAATAATATTTATTAAAATATTTTAAATTATTAATTATTATGACTACTGTTATATTTTAAAATAATATATAACAAATTATTTAAATTCTAGATTATTATGATTTATAATATTTTTAATGTAAAATTAAAATAATAAAACAAATCTTTTTAATGAAGTGTGGCTTGACTAATCAGGCATGTCGACGGATATGTGCCAGTTGCCGCCCGACGCTCTCTTATATATAAGAGAACTTAAGCGGTAAAATTGAAAGATATAATGAAATTTAAAGTAAGAACTGATAATAAATTAAAATAACATATTAACTTGGAATACAAACAATAACAAGGAGGATTTTAGGGACGAGACACACTTACAATCATGAAAAGTAATGATTTCTAGTCGGTGTTGGTGTTTATTGTGCTTGTTAACTACGAGGTTGGTTATATAACTTGGAAATGGTCATCCTCTAACTCATCTACCCAATTAGTCTCATAGCTACATTATTCAGAAGGGATGTGAGTCTCTAATTCAAATAAAGTAATCTATCTTCCCATTTAATTAAACAAGTTGGGCAAATAGGTATATCTTTATCTGAGCCAGAAATCACTCCTAAATTACTCTAAAATGTGATCCACACTCCCTATTTTCTTCACTCCATATCTCCACTCCAATGGTCATTCTCTTTGAGACTATATACGTATCCAAAATTTTATTACTCTCTAAAATAGTAAAGAAAGAATATAAGAACAATCACAAGACATGATAAA
>JBDJHY010471237.1:0-17467 GCA_039654485.1 Withania somnifera | reverse complement strand
CTCGAAACCTACTGAGTACAGGTTGCTTCAGCGGCTTGTACTCATACTACACTTGCACTTGTGCAGATCCGAGTACATGTCCTCGATCGTGATTCAATTTGCTGATCGTTCGTTTCTCCCCAGATCAGAGTTTCAAGGTGAGCTTGGCGTGCAGCTTGATCCTGTTTCTCTTCAGCATTCTATTTTGATTATCTCTATTGTATTTCAGAGACCTTTGGATATTATATATTTTCCATCCTTTTTGTTCTATACTAGTGGTTTGTTTGACATTGACATCGGGTCTTTGGTGTATTCTGTAATTCCTTATTACCTTTACTATGTCTTTTCATATTCTTCCACATTAATTGTAGTAGTCCTCCACTTCGGCTACGGACTACGGGGTTTGGTTTTCCTACTGGTGGTATAGTAGGTGCCATCATGATCTGAGAAATCGGGTCGTGACAAATTACTTCTCCGAATACAGCCCAAGTCAACCACGAACTAAGGAAGGGTAGCTAGATTTGAATGGTGTAAAACATGCAACATAAATTTACGGTTAGTTTAACGAAAGTACTAAGTATGGGGGAGGTAATAATAGCAGGCTATAAAGAAACGAAATAACATGTGGCTATGAAGTGCATGTGTGAATACTACTACTCTTAGTATTAAATACTGAGCTCAAATGAAACAATATGCCACTTGTAAGTATTAAGTAAAATCCCAGTTTTCAAAGAAATTAAATATAATTTCAATACAAATAATGCATACTTATTAGTTTTTAACAAGTCATTACAATATTAATTAAACTTTATTCTAAGCATGGCACTAATGACTAAAACTTTACTGAACTCTAGAAGGTTCAATAATCAACATTCTCCGTACACAAGGCTATGAAGTTCAACATTCACCATGTGGTTAGATTGTCCTAAACTTTTCCAAGGGAAAACATATTTGATTGAGCTCCTAATAGATATACTAAGAAAAAAAACAAAGAGGCACTCATTGGTCCATGTTGGATTTCTTATGGTTAGCGACCACAGGTATGGGATAAGGGTTGAATTACCTAAATCCTCTCAGTGATACTACTACTCCTAAGGCTGATCCCATGCTGAACTATTACACACTTTGTTTGTCTTAGCCAAAATAATTTATTAGAGTATCAACTAACTACTTCCTCTTACTGAATTTCTTTTCATGTTCATATTGACTGACTGGACTTTCAATTTTACGCTGTCAAGCATCTTTGGAATACCGAAGTATATTAATTTTCTATTCATGACAAACCTAACCAAATTTCTGAATGTAAATTTGAACATCACATAAAACCTGATATCATACTTAGAACTATCACCAAAACCATGAATAATGCATGTAGATTCAACCTTCGATATTTCTAACCATGGGCGTTGACCATTGTTTACAATTTAAAGCAATTTATGCAAAATTCATACTTCAATTCATAAGTCATTTGAATTCTCAAA
Organism: Withania somnifera; assembly: GCA_039654485.1. Lineage (NCBI taxonomy): Eukaryota > Viridiplantae > Streptophyta > Magnoliopsida > Solanales > Solanaceae > Withania > Withania somnifera. The sequence continues at coordinate 16,007 of JBDJHY010471237.1, read as the reverse complement.
ACACACTATCATGAACATATGGAATAATTATATTAATGATCAAGAGTACGTAAAATACACTATTCCAATTTAAACAACAAACTTAAGGTTTCACCATAAGATTTCTAAGTCATAATCATAGTAAAACCCTTGGAAAGTTTGGGCATAAGGGTGTAAGAAACCCTTGTTTAAATGTACAAACCTAATCCATTGAATATTGTCAAAGACCTTGAGAAGAAATTACTTCTCAAAACCCTAGCCCTGACCATAAGCATTGGAAGAAACTATACAAAAAATTTCTTTAAGTCTAAGGAATGGAAAATAATTAAGAAGGGAATAAGAGTTTCGGTATTTGTACCCCTCTCCAATTAACCCAAAATGAGCATGGATTGGAATAAGTAAAGAGTCAAGAAGTCTAAAGCACCACTTATAAATTGGATTAAGAATCCAATTGGGGACTCTCCATGGATGGTTTGATGTCTATCAGCTGGTCCATCAAACTTGACTCCCTAAACAGCATCACTAGAAGGTTTTAAAAGATAGTTCTACAGTTCATTGAACAACATAGCGGAATGTTAAATGGTTTGTTAAATTGATCTACACTTAGAATATTTCTTAAGTTCAAGGATACATACCATGATATAAATGACACACCATCAACCATTTTTACGTTCTGTCAAAGGTTCCGTCAAAGGTTAGAAATTTCAACCTTTAAAACATGAACACTAGACAACTTCGAGGGAGGACCTTACAATCTATGGAAACATATTATGGACCACAAGACGGTCCATTTAAATTTCCCACACTTAGAGGAAACACTAGATAACTTTGATGATGGGTTCCAATGCCCATTAAACCATTTGACGGTTTATGGACCATTTCGTGAAATAAAAAAGAGTTTAGATTTTAGTGAACTTTCACAAACTTGAACTCTTTAGCCCAAATAATATGTAATATAAATTTCAAGGTGCTACAATATCTCTACCTTGAGATCTTTAATCCTCGAATAAATAATTTAGCCATAGGGAATGGGGAAAGGATCTACGAAACTAATAGGTTGAATATAGAACTTAAACAAGATGTCACAACAACAAACATAGCATGGTTATTCCACTAACTTAGCTGACTGACATGTATACCACTATCACTAATTACAACTACCATGAACTCAACAAATAAAGAAAAATTACACACATTGGGAGTCATACAATGCTACAATTACATGTTACATGCTTATGAGCAGACAAGGGAAAAAGATGAATAGAAAGGCTATTATCTAAGACTGAAATGGATCTAGAAGGTAACATGTGTGAATATCTATTTGTCATGTCTGCCTTTTCCTTATGTGGAGCTCCCTTAAGAGACCGATTCCATAGAACCTTAACTGATGTTATCTCTTTATTCCTCAATTTGCAAATCCTATTTTTCTAAGATCTAAAAGGGGACCTCCTAAGAGGTTAAACTATCATCAAGCTTGATACTATCAACTGACACAATCAGCGATGGATCACTCCTACTATTTCTTAGTAAATACACATGAAAAACATTATTAACTACTACTAACTCTTCTATATGGTATAACACATTAGCAAAATCTCATGGAACCCTTAATTAGGAATAATTTAAGTTATACCTAGTCACCTTCATCAAACTGGAATTTTCTTCTCACATCTTCATAGGATTATTGTTTTATCTAGTCTATCCTCAATATTTCACGGATAATTAAAGCCTTCTACATAGCATCATGAACAGGCTATAGTCATACCTTAGTTGCTCACCTACCTTGAACCATCCAATCAGATACCTATATCTCCTTTATGTAAAGCCTCAAACAGGACTATTTAAATACTAGAGAGATAGTTGTTATTGTATTCAAACTCAATTAGAGGTAAGTTTTTAGTCCAATGGCCCTTAAAATCAATTAGAAATTCCCTCAATGTATTCTCTAATGATTAAATGGTCCTCTCGTATTAACCATCGATCTTCAGGTAAAAGATTGTACTCTAATGAATTAGGTGCCAAGAACCCTCTAGAAAGATCTCTATAAATGATACATGAGCGTGTACCTTGGTCTGAAAGAATGTACATGGGCACCCCATGCATCTGACAATCTGTTTCAAGTACATACTACCATATTACTCTATTGAATAGCTGTGGTAAACAGAAAGATGTGAGCTGACTTAGTCATTCAGTCTACCGTAGCCTATATAGAATAATATTTTAGGATAATGTTAAACTGGTAACAAAGTACATGTTGATCACCTCCCATTTCCATGTTGAAATACCAAACTTCTGCAACTACCCTACTAGTCTCTAATGTTCTATCTTCAACTGTTGATAATTAGGACACTTAGCCACATATTCAACTATATCCTTTCTTTAACCATTCTACTAATACACTTATTTCAAATCCCTATACATTTTTATAGCCCAAGATAGAATACCTAGAACCATTACCTTCTAATAAAATATTCTCTCTCAACCCATTAACTTCCTACACAAAGAGGCGATCTTGATAATGAAGAACCTCATCTTTATAATGACCCTCGTGGTTATTTATTACAAATACATGAATTTTTGTATTCTAGATCATTTTGGTAGTTCCTCCAAGTCATTTATGACTTACTGGGACCGACAGTTTGGATCCCTGGTGACTCAGTCGAGAAATATCTCAAATTCCTTGTTTTAGAGCCTAAGACTAAGTACTTGTTGACCAAAGTCAACTTTCCTTCAAGATGATCTTAGGATCTAATTTCGACAGTTTTGTTAGCTTTGAAATACCAAAAAAAGTCAAGATTGATCTTAAGTTTGTATTTTGGAGGTTTCATTTGCAAGTTATACGAGATTGTGATTTTAGTTAAGTTTATGGCCTAAAGAGGAGCTTGAGTGGTAATTTGATGCTCAAAATATTGTATTGGAATTCTAACCCTTCCATCAGCTCCAGAATGATTATTTTAGGCTAGGTGAGGTGTTGGCATAATTTTTGGACTTATCGTCGCATTTTCGAGGTGTTGGCGGAGAAATGCACTGTTGGCTCCTCTTGGTTTGAGGGGTGATTTGAGTAAACAATGTCAGATTTCAGTTCTGTCAAATTTATTGAGTCCAGAATGTCAATTTCATGCTGTTTGTATATTTGGATTGTCAAAATTGGATTCCATTTGATCCCCGAATGGAAAATTTGAAAAATGCAGATTTGACTTGCTACTGGTGTAGGTCATGGTCCTCTTCGCGATCTCAAGCCTAGCTTATGCGATCGTAATGAAGTGAACAATATGAATAGTGATCGTGAGCCTGGCTCACTCAATTACAATGACCAATTTAAATTACTATACGCGATCGTAGGCCTGGCTCACGCGATCGCGATACGCGATTCCAGTATGAAGGAAATATACTTGGCAGTATATAAAACTTCCAACCACGACCCTTTATGTTTTATTTCAACCAAAAAAATGATTCCTTCAGTTCTAGGGTGAGAAACTCTTCCCAAATACCATTCCAAGTCCAAGGAAAATCTTCTCAACGTATTCCATCGATTTCTGCAAGAATTTGGGTAAGTTTTCTTCTCGTCTTCTTCCTTTTTTTTCTTAGTTTTCCACCATTAATGTCATAGAGTATGAATTTGATGAAATCATCCCATAAATTAATTATTTTCGTATAATTCTTCGTTACTTGGATATACATTGCTCATAAGATAGTTAATTCATCATAATTCCAATGCTATATTCGTAAGGATTGAATCTTTGACCCCCTTTGGTCAAATCTGTCAGGGATGATTTGGAGCCCTTTCCACGTTCGCATTGTGTTCAAATTTAGAGCATGGGTTCCTAGTAGCGTTGGAAACCCCATAGTGAAATTTATTGTGGTTTCAGCAAACGGGCCCTGCAAGCTCATTTTAGGCCCGATCTAAGGCCCAGTCCAGAATTTAGCATAATATACACCGTTAGGCTAGTATTAACATATAGAATGCTTTGACGCAAGTTTCAGATTATTTGCATTTGACGTTAGTCAGAGTATGATTCGTGGATTTACAGTTCTTTGTCGTCAGATGACAGGTAGGCTCCTTGGGGCTATCTCTAGGCTTATAGCTTTAATAACTATACTAAATAGCATCTGTGGGTTGGATAGCTAGGTTTTATAACATCCTTGTACCATTATTTCATTCGTTCTAAGTTGATATTGATATTTTGGCACCTGAGTGATATGGGGCCGAGAGTTAGCATTGGATTAGAGATAATTGTGCAAGGCATGGGTAGTGTATAATTCATGATTATATGTTGATATATATGTGTTGTGGATATGATGTGCATTCATGGCATAGAGAGACCAAGCCTAAGGCTCCGATGAGAGTGCATTAGGGCTGGGTAGTATCACCTCCTGATTTATGAGCCATGATGGCCAGCAGATTATTTTATGATAAAGTTTCATAGTGGCATAAAGAAATAAATGAGGATACTTTAATAATAATAATAATAATAATTAAAATACAAATACTTATCTTTTTTGGTTTCAGTACTTATTAAATAAATGATGATTTAATAATAATAATAATATAATTTTTTTGGCATAAAGAAATAAATGAGGATACTTTATAATATAATAATACTAATGAGAGAACCCAGTAACACTATTTTCACTTGTTTTAGTCCAGGATTCACCTCCTGGTACAAGGAAATATGCATACTTTTACTAATAAACGCTGAGAATTAAGACCGACTACGTTAAGTAGTGAGTGCAACACTGGGACTTGAGACTGTTGTCGTACGGCAGTGAGTAAAACTTTTTGACATACACGGTACTAGCGGTTGTGGAAACATGATGATATTGATTACTGAAGACCATAGGTAATACTACAATATACATTGGCTTTAAACGCCTTGACTTTCCGAGTACAGCTAGCGGATATTACTGATATAATATGATTGATATGAGGCACTATGTACCGGCGGAATAACACTGATATGAGGCACTATGTGCTTGCGTGATAACACTTATATGAGGCACTAGATGCCTATGGAACATCATTGCGGGGCATTATGTACCAATTGTGATTCATTGTGGTTCTGAAATTGGGATGTGAGGTTCTGATAATGATCATGTGTGTGTTACTTTTCTGGACTTTTTTTCTTCAGTGAGCTCATAGGTTGGATTGGGGAGCATATAGGTGAGCATGTTTCAGTGTACGTTGCGCTTCTTTCAGGGGGACTTGTCAGCATTTAATTGCTTTACTTTATTATTTGTATCACTGTATAGTTGTCCTTATCAGTTACTTGTTGTTTCTTTTTATGTGGGATTAGTGCTTTACACTCTGATTTAGTTAGTTATCCTTTCACTTGAGGTTACGGGGGTACCGACCATGTTCTACTCCTATATTTTTTAATTCCCATTTATTGTGTTATATTTTCCATATGTTGTTGCAAGGATGTTAGGTATGTTCTCTTCCATTACTTGTGATCCTATGTGATTAGCTAGCACTATCAGTCTATGTGACACTTGATTCCTACTTGAGTTGCTAGTTTTCCTGTATTGTACTATTTGCTTCCGTGACCTTTTTCTTGCACTCTATTATTTACTGCTTTTATTATTGTTATATGCTCAGTGGGCCTTCGAAGCCTACTGGGTACGGGTTGCTTTGGTGACTTGTTCTCATACTACACTTACATATTTGCAGATTTGAGTACAGGTTCCCATTCGTGATACACAAACAACTGTTCATTCGGATTTTATTCATATTAGAGATTTAGGGTGAGCTTGGCGTCCAGCTTGTTCCTGCATCTCTTCGTACTTATATTTTATTGATCTCCACTGTATCTCGGAGACATTTTCATATTATATGTACTTCAGTTTTATCATTCTGTCTTCGTGGTTCGTTTGACACTAATACCGAATTTTAGGTGGTTATCTCTTTCTTTAATACTTCTGCAAATTTATTACTTTTATCTTGACTTTTGATATACTTTCGCATTTAATGTAGTAGTCTTTCAATTTGACTTCAGACTACGGGATTTGGTTCTCCCACTGGTGGTGTAGTAGGTTCCATCATGATCCGCGAAATTTGGTCGTGACAATCTCTTCCTTTGGAGAAAATATGGATTTTATTGCTCTGGACTGCACTCTTCATATGAACTAGCACTGGATCATTGTGTTGCTTTTCATTCACCTCAACTACATGGGATAACTCAAAAGCATTTTGCATAAGCATACCCCCATTTTCTATATAAATCAGTCTAACCCAAAGGTGTGTAAGCCTATGCACCTCTCCAACCAGCTCTTTCGTATCCTCATTGACATAAGACAAGCTACCCAAGGACAACCTGCTAAGGACATCAGCCAAAACATTGTCCTTTCTCGAACGGTATATAACCATCATATCATAGTCTTTTAGAAATTTCTAACTACCTTCTATGAGGAAGATTTAGGTATTCCTATTCAAACATGTTCTAAAGATTTATGATCGATGAAAACATCCATATGAACTACATATAATTAGTGACCCAACAACTTCAAGGAAAAACAACAGCTTCTAGCTCAGGATCATGAGTGTAATAATTCTTCTCATTAACCTTCAGCTTCCTAGAAGCATATTCCACCTCCATACCATGTTGCATCAATGAAAAACCTAAAATGATTCTAGAGGAATCCCAATAAACAATAAAACCCTTAGAATCCTCTAAAAAATACAAGACTAGAATTGAAGTCAACTTAGTTTTCAACTCCCGTAAACTCTTATCATACTGATTCGAGATAGAGTCGCTACTGAAGAAAAGCCCTGGACAAACCTATGGTAATACCTAGGTAGAGATAGAAAACTATAAATATCTGACAAAGAGGTTGGTCTAGGCCAATTTCTGAGTTTATCAATGTTTAAGGAATCTACCCAAATACCTTTGTTGTGAATGACATGATTTAATCTGGCAACTAACTTTAGCCAAAATTCACACTTAAAGAATTTGTCCGCTAATGATATCAAAGAGTTCGAAGGAAAACTCTAAGATGGTTTTCATGCTCTTCCTCACTCCTGGAATAAATTAGAATATCATTAATAAAGATAATAAAAAACATGTTCAAGTATAGCTTGAACACCCTATTCATGAGTTTCATGAAGTTGGGGGAGCATTTTTCTGACCAAAGGACAGGACCATGAACTCAAAGTTGCAATAAAGGTGCTTTTCATGCTGCCTTTAGCGGAAAACGGAAATGAGTTCTGAAATTAATTTTTAAGACATCAACCTCTATGACCTTTGGTTGATGATAGCATGAACAAAGTTCAATTTTTGAAAAGTTATCTTACTTCCCACCACAAAGACAATAAGAGAAGGAAACCTCTAACAAGAAAGAAGATGTACCCCAAGGGTTTCTTTTACTAATTTAGAGCATACCAATCTTAGAAACTAAACTGGTCAATGCGCGCTTGATACTCGAACACTTAGAACACTGAAGTTGATCGAATAAGTCATCAATCCTTGAAATGGGGTATTATTTTTTACTGTGACTTTTTTTAGTTGATGGTAATCTATGCACATATTAGGTGAACCATATTTCTTTTGTATGAATAAGAAAAAGGCATCCCAGGGAGACACATTGCGATAGAAAACCCCTTCTCTAGGAGATTTGCTAATTGTTCCTTCAACTCCCTAAGCTCAGTTGGTTTCATCCTATATAGAGGAATATAAATAGGACGAGTGCCTAGAATGAGATCTATTCTGAGGTCTATCTCTCAATCAGGAGGGATTCTATGTAAATCCTCAGGAAACACATCTATAAAATCCCTAACAATTAGGACTGACTGAATTTTAGGAGTCACAGAGGTTTTCCCTCTTATCAAGCTTCCCTTTTGAATGAATCTATACTACTAATTCTGATGAAGTCTGAAATTCTGTAATGGGTCATTGAAATTAGAAAGGTTTGGTCTCTAGAATGTTTTTGTTTCTTCCTGTGACCACCTTCTAACATGGGTTGGCTAAACTCAGAATGGCCAGTTTAGCCTTCTAGCTCTTCTGTCTCTTTCCCAATTTGGCCTTGGCTTTCTCGATTTGCTCTATATGTACTATCAACCTATTTATGTCTAGATGACTACTCAAAATAGTTTCTCTCCCCAGGATGAACAAATCCATTCGGTTGTGCATGTCTGCAACTAATCCGTTGCTACCACGGGTTTTACACAATCGATCGGATTAGATAGATATCCCTTCAACATAGGTTATTAAAAGGATCTATCTCAGGAGCATACATCAAGAGCTTGATGACCTCCTAACATATTTAGATATTATCATGGATCCCTGCTCCATACTCAAAAGCTCTTTCCTATCTCCTCCTTCTAGGAAAGAACCTGTCCATAAATGCCTTCTCAAGCTCATCCTAAAAGGGCAGAGCTCCTCCTACCCCTATATTAATCCTTTAAAATTCACACCAATACATAGCACATACTTAATGATATGCTTATAGATCCACATCTAAAACCCTCATTATCCTATAGATTCTCCGGACCTCATTTATTATGTTTTGAAGATCCTCCCAAAATCTTAAACCATGGACTTTTAAGGGACCCATCCTCAAGAACTCCCTCACTATCACCACCCAAGTAGAAGGAGATGATGGTAGAACCATGGGATATTAATCCAGATGCTAAGCCTATTATACCTCTATCTGAGCAACTATATGCATCAATATTTTGAACTTTATATTAGTGATATGGTTAGGTTGTTGAGGCTCTAGGATAGGAGGAGCCTGATTCTATCAACCCTAACCCCAGACATGACTAGATGGGTGTTTATATTGCAACATGATCTAAAATTCATAAAGAATGAGTTAGAATAGAAATTTCCAGAGTTGAAATCAAAAGAACAATAAAGAATATGAACAAAGGGAACTGTTTTCTACACATCTAGTATCCTTTCAGTTATAAGTATGCTACAATTAATACCCATAAAAACAACTCTGCCTAACATTGGATTTTAGACATCCTAGGAAACTTGAACTTAAGTATCTGATACCAAGTTTATCACACCTCAGAGTTACCCCCTAGACGCGACAAGGCACCCTTATGTGCTAAGTTATCTTAGTAGCCTTGGACGTACTGTTGGCTGATGCACGACTATACTCACTCACACTCTGTGGAAGAAATTAATATAATAAGATAAAAAAATAGTTGACCTTACATCAATTAATAGATAAATACAACTACATAAATGTTTTAACGACACTATCCGTTAAATATTAGGCTTCTAGAAGAAATGTCTAGCTAGCCTCAAAATAATAAATAATAAAGAAATGTTAATGTAACAATAATAACAAAAGGAATAAAATAAATAACTCCATCTAGGGTTCCCAAATTAGATGGGAACTTACCACTTCAATTACTTCTAAGAATGCAGCCTAGGTCAACTACAAACGTCAGAAAGGTTGGCCGAAACTGCAATAAAACATGCAGCAGAAGTATGTGGTTAGTAGATGGAAAGTACTGAGTATGTATGAGGTAATAATAGAAGGCTAAGAAATAACACATGGGTATGCAAGGCATGTACAATACCATTACTCTCAAATGTCAAATACTAAACTCAAATGAAATAATAATATGCCACATAGAAATATTAAGTAAACACTAGTTTTCAGATAAATAAATAATTTTAATACAAACCATGCATAGTTATCTAACAAGTGATTAAAATCTTAATTATGAACTTCTTTATACTCATGACACCTTTTACAGACACTTCGCTAAAATTTGGGAGGTTCTATAAGCAACATTCTCCATGCACAAGGCTACAAAGTGTATCATTCACTATGCTTGTAGTTTTCCCTACACCTTACTGAGGAAAAAGGATGCTGGTTGAACTCCTAGTGGATCCACTAAGTAAGATATAGACACGTACATATTGGCCATGTCGTACTTCCTAGCATTGGCAATGTTAGGTTATTGGATAACAGTTAAATTACCCGAATCCTCTCTTTTTAATACTAGTCCCAAGATTGAACAATCGTTCAATTATTACATACTTTTTATGTCTTATCCGAAATTGAGAATGAAATTCTAAACTTAGAAATTTGACTCTATTTATATTACTGATTTTCCTTTCATGTTCATGTCGACTGATGGACTTCCCCTTTTAGGATATCAAGCATATTTTTCAATTTATACTAACTCTGTACCAAGATTTAACTTTTGAAAGATGAAGTTTCATTATATTTTGTTCATGAAAAAAAACTGACCATATATCTTACCTTACAGTAGACCATTTCATTAACCTTGACAATATACTTAGAACTATCACCAAAACCATAAATAATGCATGTAGATTTCACTTACAGGATTTATAACCATGAATTTTGACTATTGTATATAATTTAATGCAATTTATAAAAAATTCATACTCAATTCATAAGTCTTTTAAATTTTCAACATACCATGAACGTGTAGAATAATTATATTAGTGATGAAGAGTACATAAAATATACTATTCTTATATATGAATAAGAAGATTGAGATTTCATCTTAATATTTCTATGCTATACTCATGGTTAAACCCTTGAGAAATTTGGGCACAAGGGTGAAATAAATCCTTGTTCAAACCCACATACCTGAACCCTTGAACATTTGCTAAGTTCTTGAGAAGAAACTGCTTCTTGAAACAGTAGCCCTGCCCTTAAGCTTTGAGAGAATTCTAAGTAAAAGATTTCTTAAGCCTAAGGAATGGGAAACAGTGGATAGGGTAATAATTATTTGGGTATTTATATCCCCCTCCGATTAACATGTAATACCTTAAAACTTGTTCTATAGGTTGTGTGGGCTAAACAAAATGTATCTGTGAAATTTCACCAAAATCTAGTACTATTAGACTTTTGCGGGCCTGTTTAAAGACCTTAAAGGGGTTCTATGGTTCTTGGAAATTCTCTTCAAGTCTAACAAAGACTTGGGATTTCTTAAAAAAAATCCCGAAATTCCATGAGTGGTCCTGACGAACCGTAAACAACTTTCACAGTTCCACATACGATTTATAATACCATTCCCTTCTTTTCCAGAAATTAGCTAAGTGTTAGAAGGACATCTGGGTCCTCCTAAGGACCATAAAAAGGGTTGACACCATAGTAATAAACCATAGAGAAAAATAGCAGCTTAAAAATTTTATTCAGGTTTGACGCATCAAGTGATGGGTCGTCAACCCAACCGCAGGAACCTGATAGTCTCTATTTTAAGCCTAATTTTGTAGGTACATTTTAGACTTTTTCTATTCATTAAACCTTCAATATCATGTCATTTTATCCTCGTTTTTGGAGTAAATACAAATACTAAAAACCTATTTTTTATTCATTATTCATAATTAATCAAAGAACAAATTCTCTAAAGATTTTCTCTCAAGAATTAAGCCTACGTTTTCGTGCATCTTTATCCTCAATATTTCTCCATAGATTTTATCAAATTTAGTTATGTGAGACTTTATAGAGGTTTCCATCAAAATCTTATGCCTAACTACCCAAAATTTTATTTATCATGATCTAGAGGTTTTAGGGTGAATCCCATAAATGATGTTCATGTCTTTAAACATGTAATGTATATTCTCTTAAGAATAAGTTTGCGCACACACACACACACACACACACACATACACAAAAATAAAACACACACACATATATATATATGTATGTGTGTGTGTGTTTGTGTATGTGTGTGTATGCTTATGCAAGGATTGCAAAAGTTGTCATAAATGTAAAGGCTGGTCAATTTTATGAGTTCAAGTTCTTTATATGGAGTCTAAATGCTTAGTTAATCATGTTGGGGTAGATTCCCCTTTAATTTAAGTTCATGGTTCAGGATATATCAGTAGTAGAGTAGAGTTATGGTTCTCGGTCATGATCAGTTTATGGATTTTGTCTTTTAGACTCTTAGTTCATGAGTTAGCTATCTAAAATAAAGTTAAAATATAACGCTGAGATACTAAGATGGTAGAGATAGATAATTATGAGTTCATGGGCTCTGATATGGTCAAAACAGGCAATATCAGTATATATTTAGTTAACGGTTAGTTTTGGGGTAATATTAGCACCGAGTAGATTTGGAAAATTTAGTCCTTATTCCATACCTTGTGTCGCCAAATGAAGGTAACTTCATGGACAAAGGCAGCATTTATAGGCCAAGATTAGTGGATCCACTAGAGTTGGACATGGTCCTTACTTTGGAAGGTTTGGGACCCCACTCAACATAGGGATATATGTTGGACCTTGTAGCCTTATGCACAATGAATATCGCTTACAGAAGCACTAGGTTAGTTATTTAGTCAGTCAGTCACTATGGTTAGTCCTTTCTCATCCAGTTCAAAAGAGTCAAAAAATATGGATTTAAGGATAAAAGAAGTAAATAATACTTTTGTTTTATTATTGTATTCTTGCATATATATTTATTATTTGAGTCAGAAGGTGGCAGTCTAGGTATGAGTCATTTATTTATGCATTGCATATCTAGTTTCTTTATTAATGATATAGCTTGTTGCACTAACCTCTCTCGTGATCAGCATATCCAAATGTACTGATCACATACTTTCTTGCACTGTATGTATTTCGCACATGTATGTTCAACCAACCTTTCAAACACTTGAGGTTGACTTGGACTTACATTTACGACAGGTTGAAGTTAAGTTGTGAGTTCCCACTCTATTTGGGAATTAGATGGGGTATCGTTATATATGTTAGTTTAGAGCTAAGACATTAGAGATAGTATTTATTAGTATTTAGTTTTTTACTAACTAGGGATATTTTCCTAGCTTATTTTTTAGTATTAAGATAATTAATGGTTTCATACATAGATGGTGTCAGACTTAGTTGTTGATTTTTTCTTTTTATTAAGACTAATTATTTACCTATATGAGGTTCTCCATTTCTTTATGCTTCCCATAGTATGATACTTATTATGATGAGATAGAATGATAGATCCATGTATGAGCCAAGTAGTTTATCTAAGGTTATTGAAGTGAATCAGTAGCTAAGGATTCCAATCCCGAATAAGGGATGACTCTGGGGCGTGAAAAACTTGGTATTAGAGAACTAGGTTCATAGAGTACAAGGAGATGTTTGAAATCCAATGTTTGGTAGAGTCTTAGTTTTGGGTATGAACTGCAACATACTTATAACTAGGAGGCTACTAAGCATGTAGGAAATGTTTCCCTTTGTTGTTGATTCAATCATGTTCCTTGGAGTTTAACTATGTATTTCTATGCATTTTAGATCATACCTCCATGATGACCCACTAGTTAGACTGGGAACATGAATTAGTAGAATCAGGATCAACCATTCCCAGAGCCACAAAAAACACCAACACCATAGCAAAGTTGTCTAACATGATGCATATGATGACTCAGACAGTGCTGGAATAGCTTAGCAACTTTCCCCTGCACCGGTAGCTCAGCCATTTCTTGATGAAGGTGTTATGAAGGTAAGAGAGTTCTTGAGGTTGGATCCTCTTGAATTCTTTGGTTCGGGGGTGGATAGGAACCCAAGGAGATTTTTAGAGAAGATTAAGAGGATCTGTAAGTTGATGAGGGTGTTTGAGGAGGGATAGGGTAGAATTAGTTTCTTATAGACTGAAAGATGTCTTTAGGTCTTGGTTTGATTTGTGAAAGAATATTATAGGGGTAAGAGAACTTGCGCCTTAATGGGATGAGTTTGAGGAGGCAATTATGGGTAGGGTCTTCCTAAGGGAGAAGAGACAAGAGAGGGTATGGTGTTTATGAGTTTGGAGTAGGCCTACATAAAAGTGGTGGAATATAGGATGAAGTTCACTAAGCTCTCCATGTATGACCCTGAGATGGTTGCAGATATGCGAAATCGGATAGATATGTTCATGATAAACCTCTCCCATATTTTATCCAAGAAGTGCTATATTTTCTAGTGATATAGAAATATAGTGATATAGAAATCAGTAGGTTGATGTTCAATCTTGATAAGACAAAAAAGGATATGCCTAAGTTGCGGGAAACTTATTAGAATAAAAAGGACAAGACTAGCCAATTCGAGTTAAGCCAACCTAAGTCAGTGGGGGTTAGCCACAATAGACTTTTAGGGTACCAAACCATTTATATTTCAGTGGCCCAACTCAGAATTTCAAGAAGCCTTAGAATCGTAAGTCGTCTTAGAAATTTTCTCAAGGAAGTGTGCCCTATTGTGTAGTAAGTGTGGTAAGAACCATCCTAGTCTTTGCATACTTTGACCTGATGGATGCTTTGAATATGGTCATAAAGTTCATACATTGAGGTACTTCCCTTATAAGGTATTCTTTGGTTGTGGTAATCCAGGTCACTGGATCAGGAATTTTCCCATAGAAAAGCAAGAGGTGGAGGTAGCACAACATCAGTACCAGTAGCCCACCCAGCTCAGCAGGCACTTCTACTTGTATCGGTGGTGATCAATACCAAAATCTATTTAATGACTTGGGTTCCATAAAGGATATAAAGTATTTAGATGATATGGAGATAGGTATGTTGGATATGCATGGTGTTAGTGTTTATGAATTGTCAGACCCCAGAGCCAACCTATATTTTGTATCCCATATTTCTACTAAATATTTTGGTGTTGATCCTGAAGTTTTATCTGATTCATTTTATGTGTTATTTCTTTTTAGGGACTCTATAGTAGTTGAGACTGTCTATTATAGTTGTTCAGTATCCATTCTAAGGAAGGTAGTTCCACTCATTTTGTATGAGTTAGATATGATAGATTTTGATTTCATTCTAGACATGGATTTTGTTTATTTGTGTAATGTTCTTATTAATTGTAGGAATAGATTTTTCCATTTCCAAATTCTTGATAAGTCTGTCCTTGAGTGTGAAAGGGGTAAAGTTATTCCTAAGGGTAGATTTATTTCTTACCTCAGTGCCAAGAAAATGATTTCTAGGGGTTGCATTTAGCACCTAGTCTGAGTCCAAGACTCTAAGTTTTAGACACCAGATATCCAGTCAGTTCTAGTTATAAGGGAGTTTGTAGATGTTATTCCTAACAATTTACCCAGATTTTCTCTCAACAAGGGAGACAGACTTCGACATAGATCTCATTTTGGGAACTCATCCTATTTCCATTATGCTATATAGGACGGAACAATCCAATCTTAGGGAGATAAAGTATAATTTTAAAGACCTTCTAGAAAAGGGTTTATCCGCCCTAGCATGGCTCCCTGGGGTGCCACTGGAATTTTTTAGAGTAATAAAGATGGTTCCCTCCATATGTGCATATATTACCATCAGCTAAAAAAAAGGAACAATAAGAATAAACATCATATTCCTAGGATTGATTGCTTGTTCAATCATCTACAGGTTTCTATCCATACCTCCAAAACTAATCTCTATTCTATCTACCACTAACTTAAGGTCAGTGAGTTAGATAGTCCAAAAACAACCTTTCAAACTCCGTATTTCCACTTTGAGTTTGTGCCAATGTCTTTTAGCTTTATCAGTGCTCCTACAACCTTCATGGACCTTATGAACATGGTTTCAAGCCATGCTTGGAACTGTTTGTGATTATCTTTATTGATGCCATTCTGGTTTTCTCCAGAAGCAAGGTGGAGTATGCAAGCCATCTAAGAGTTGTTCTTTAGATCTTTAGAGAATGCCATCTTTATGCTAAATTTTCAAAGTCTGAATTTTTGATCCATTCGGTTTCTTTAATCGGTCATTCATTTCTGGTGACAGTATTTAGGTAGGTTCTTAGAAGATAGATTCAGTAAAAAAATGTCTAGAATGACTTATCCGTCAGATATTCATACTTTTTGGATCTAGATGGGTACTACGGTAGGATTGTCCATGGATTTTCTTCTATAGCCGATGCTTTGATCCGTTTGACTCAGAAGAAGGTGTTTCGAATAGTTAGATGCATGTGATAAAAATTTTCAAGAGTTGAAAACTAGGTTGACTTTAGCTCTGGTGTTGACATTGTCTGATGTTTTAGAGGTTTTTGTTGTATATTGTCATGCCCCTAGGGTTGGTTTGGATGGTCTATTGATGCAACATATTAGGGTGGTGGCTTATTCTTCTAGAAAACTTAAGATTCAT
>JBDJHY010471130.1:0-17468 GCA_039654485.1 Withania somnifera | reverse complement strand
CTTGGTTTTGAGGTTTTGGGGCTAGTTTGAGGTGTTTTAAGCAATGGGGAGTTGTGTCAGTGATCTTGGGAGTTCGTGGTACTTATTTTTTCAAGTAATTCGGACTCCCCCAAGATGAGGGTTACACGCTAGTATAATTAGTTTGTTTTTCTGGGTTGTGGGGCCCACTTCCTGACCTGGGTTGCTAATTGAAATATGGGTCTTACTATTCATATTTTGATCCCTCGACTAGTAATTTATTTAGTTTCGGGTGGTATCGACTATGTTGGGGCTTTGGGTTTACCGTTAGCACACTTCAGGGATATTCACCAGTGTCTAGGTAGGCTAGGTTTATTTTGTGCATTGTAGATTGGGTGATATTATTATGCTTTTGATATGGCCATTAGTGTGGGATGGGTTATTTTGGTTAATCATCGTTTTGCTATTGATTTTGTTATTTGATTCTGGGGGGGCCCTGAGAGGGCATAGAGGGTGTAGGGTTGCCAGCCCGGGTCTTGGCGCACTGTTTGGAGATCACTGACCTTATAACCTATTTTAGCTATTATGCTATCCATGTAGTGAGATGAGCTCTTAGCTGGTGGCCTTGGGCAGACCTAGACTCCGTTTACTTTCTTTTTCTGTTGATATTTATCTTATTGTTGCTGATATAAATACCCTTGTATATTTACTGTTTGGACTGGTTAATGGAACTAAAGGCCTAGGCCCTCAGTTTGTCATTGGTTCTAAAGGACTAGGTCCCTAAAGGCCTGGGCCCTCAGTTTGTCATTGGTTCTAAAGGACTGGGTCCTCTTTTTGTTATTGTCACTAAAGGGCTAGCCCCTCATTTTATTATTAGCACTAAAGAGTTGGGCCCTTATTTTTTTATCGGCACTAATGGGTTGGGCCTTGGTTACTTTCACTGATAGGGGATGTGTGCCCGAGGTTGATACTATTCTACTTTACTATCCTATGCCCCTGTGTATTTCTTTTGCATGGTGTGTGCTCACCAGGCTTAAAAGGGAAATCACCGTGGGTTATGTAGTTCTCTTTGTGCTTATCGATGGGATGGCGCACCAGGTAGGTTTTACTATATTGTTTGTACTTACAGTGGTATGGGATGCCGGTAGGTTCTTGTGCATTTACTTTATATTCTTATTTTGTAGCATTCTTCTGTTTCGATCTTTATTCATGGTTCATTCGTATAGAGTATCATGATTAGTGGGGTTTGATTGAGTTGGAGCACAAGTATGTTTCCTTAACTCATTTCAGCTTTCAGATATTGGTCTTTGTAGATTGCATCTACCATGTTTAGTTCTTGTAGACCTATACTAGCTTGCACGCTCGATTTCTTATCCCTCTGCGTATTATTGGTTTTACTATTTCCTTATTGCTTCCTTACTACTATTGACCTATTTTACTTCCTCGCCCTTATTACTTATATTTTATTTTAACCATTCGGCTGATGATATCTACTGGGTACTTGTTTGGTACTCATGCTACACTTCTATACCTTTTTCATGGTGCAGATATTTTATCAGTGATGTCGTGTTCATGTGGGGTAGATCTGGAGAACTTATGGAGATTATGGTTAGCTTTGTTGTCCGAGATGATCGTGATTTCCTTGAATTTTTCTTTCTTTATTTGGTCTATTGCAGGCCCTATTTTTATTTTCTTTTACAAGAGTTACCTTGTATTTTTTATCTGTCGATGTATTCTGTATAGTAGCTCCATATGCCACTAACACTAGGTTTTAGGGGTTGGGTTATGTATGATTTCCTTTTGGCTTCCATTCTTTATCTATTTTTTATGTTTTTTCCTTGCTGCATTGGTTTTCTTGAGAGTTCATAGCCCATTGCACGTAGCTCCAGGTTGTAGGGTTAGTCTTGTCTACAGAAGGGTTGTAGATGCCATCATGACCTGAGATTTTGGGTCATGATAGAGTGGTATCAAAGCTTAGGTTCACCGGTCTCTTTGGCATTGCAACAAGTTCCTAGTAGAGTCCTGTGGATCGGTGCGTAGATGTTTGCATTTGATCTTCAGGAGGCTATTGGGTACCTTACGAAACACCATCCTAATTTGAATCCTATAGTGCGTTGTCATTCATACTCTTCTCAAACATACCTTAACCTCATTGTTGTGAAGATGGTACGTACCAGAGGATCTTTGGTAGATCAGGACCCTCCCCTAGTAATCCAGGAGGGGGTAGGGGACCAGCTACTTCATAGAAACAGGCGCCCTCCGTGCAACTTTCACAACCTATTCAACCACCACCTAATGCGCTCAGAGACTTATTATGGCAGATGCTCCAGATGTTAGATGTACAGTGTAAAACAAGTCGTAGTCATATGCTCAAGGAGTAGCACATGGTGTACCTCCTCCCCCAGCTTCTGCAGCTCCAGCACCACCACAAGAAGTACCACCAGTTGCACTACTTCAGATTGCTGCCATTACCCCTGCACCAACATTAGCTTCTACTGTACCCATATTTAAGGTACGGAAGATGTTAGACCATTTTCTATGGGTTGTCCCTTCTGGGTTTTCAGGAGCACAGGGGCAGGACCCCCATGAGTTTGTTACTGTTTCTAAGGAGCACCTTTAGATATTAGAGCTCCTAGAGTCTCACGTAGTAGACTTCACATCCTATATACTTGAGGGTGCCTCTAGTCGGTGGTGGTGGACATTTCGGGATTGTAGACCGCCAGGTCAACTCTGCCTACCTGGGGATAGTTCAAAGAGGCCTTTCTAGCCCAATGTATTCCTCGGAGTATCCATAAGGCATTACGAGCATAGTTCAAGGGTCTATGATAGGGTTCGATGACAGCCCCAAGTATGAGTCCCGATTTATTAATTTATCCAGGCATGTCAGAGATCTGATATCTTTTGAAGAGGAGCGGATTTGAAGCTTTTCTCATGGACTGAGGCTTGATTTGTAAGTCCATGTTGAGTTACTTCTAGTGTTACAGAATTCATTTCTGTATATTCCTAACCATGCATGTCGTATGGAGATCTTGACTCGCCATGGCCAATATGGTAACAAGAAGAGGCAGCGCCATTAGGGTGTGTTTTCAGTGTCCAGGTCAGAGGATCATGTTTTTTTTTAGAGATTCCTACCAGGATGACAACGCCAGGCCTCTAGTAGTAGGGTAAGTAGCCAGCCCATCAGGGGCGCAGTTTCGAGTTTGTGAGGTGTTGCTTATCCATCGATGGTTCCTTATCCATTCCCCCAATGGACCCATTCTATTATATTCAACCAATGGATCCCTATCTATTCCCTAACGAACTCCTTTATATCCTTTTATCAATACCATGTCTCCATGAAGAATTTACTTATATTTTTTTATTAAATTTGAGTAATCATGTACCTTAAAGGCTATTTATAAGTCATAAGAGATCCTAAAAACTTGATGTTGTGCTATACTATTCAAAAACTTTAATGGCTATATGTAATACTTGATGATGATACACAAAATTGACTAAATTAATCGATGGTGATTTGTAGGCAACATTCTATCTAAAGACGAATGAAACACAACATTAACCCCAAAACAAATGCAAGACTTCAATTCGCAAAACCCTTCTATCTCCACACCTATTCAAAGGACGTAGTTAATCTAAAAAAATTCTGACTATAGAATAATTTCTCAGGTATTGTAAGTTGTCCTATTCTTCAATCTTGAATTACTTTAGTACTAAAAAACTTCATTTCAAATGTGTAGAGAGCATTTCTAAGAATCAAATTTCAATGTAAACCACAAGTGGGAGTTACTCCAATAAGTTAATAACATAGCAAGAAACGTTTTCTAAGTCATGTTGGAGGAGGATGACCTATGAAGATATTCATTCCATAAGTAAAATGTCATAAATGGGTCATACATGAACAAGAAACTTCCAGAAGTATTTTAAGGGATAATATCTCAACCTTGAATATCATTACTACTATAAAACTCATTTAACTCTTGTCAAAAGCATCCATTAGGATGAAAATCTTACAATCAAAGCCACAGGTATGGACTACTCCCAAATTGATGAAAAAAATATTGAACTATTTTTTTACAGGAACATCGAAGGTTAGACTCTTTGGATGGAAGTTGACAATTGACTTCTACTACTTTACAACCAAACCCCATTAGAAGGCATATGGTTTCTTTGTTCTTTATAAAGTGTCGCATCTAGGATGATTTCTTAGCTCCCATTGAATCAAAGTTTGTTTATTTTAATATTTGAGCGATGATACCCTATGATTTTAGGAAACTATACCCATGTGAACTCTTAATTATAGGTGTAAGGGGGCCTTACATTTGTAATTAGGATGATTGCAAGAAGCTTTCCAAGCTCAATTGTTCATCACTCGTCTTGAACTACCAATGTATTCTTAGCATAACAGATTGGCTTTAGTAACTACATGCAACCTCATTCCCTTGATAATGGGATATATAGATTGGGCTCTATGTGAACACTCAACTTTATTTTAATATCCCCTCGATTCTATCTTCCCAGTTTCCCAGTCTCACCATAATTCTAAATTAGAAATATTTAGTAAAGCTTTGAAGTCATTCTTAAAATCAAGCATCATGACCTAAAAGTTGCCTATACTCCTATATAACCTGGGATATGTCGGGACTTGATACCAGAGTTTGGTGATAATTCCCCAAAGTTGCACCAAAACCCTTTCTTCAGAAAAGTAACCTAGTGGTCAGTCAAAATTGGGTTTGTAAAATCCCTTTAACTAGAATCTGTTCCATCGTTCCCAGGTAAATGAAGGGGAAGATGCCAACACCAAATTTCTACCCTCCCCAATTTTGTTAATTTTGAGATTTTTAAAATGCAAAATAGTATGATTAGGTTGATCTAGAAAATTCAGGGACCGTTGGTTAAGTTATTTACCAAGGATTTACTAGAAAATATGTATATTTGTATATTTAGCATAGATGGATTTTTATATAATATTTTTGATTAAATTTAATCTTCTTTTGTATCTCCAATTTGAGAGTGAAAATGACTATTTTAGTAAAATTAACACATTTAAGAACCAATAAAAGGGCTCTTATTTATAAAATTATTTACAAAATATACATTTGTGAATTTAATATGTGCAGGTGTATACATTTTTCAAAGAATTGAGGTAGTATTGATGACCCAAAATCGTTAAATTGCTATTTTTGCAAAAGTTTGCTATTTAATCCAAAATATGTTGATGGTTTTCCCATATTTTTTTAAATCAAACTATTTAATTTATTTGTCGCTAAATTCTCATGGATTTTGTTCTATGTGGACTCATGTTTCGTGTCCGAAGGCCTTGGTTTTGGTTTTATTTGATTTTTTGGTTCTAGGCATTTTGGAGGTCAGAAATTTGACTTTGGTTGACTTTTCATGATCGAAAACTCGGATTGAAAATGTGACTACACCATCAGCTCTGGAATGTTGAGTTTGGGTTAGGTGAGTTGCTCGTTCGGGCTTTCGATAGATTGGGCTCATTCTAAGTACTCAGTTGCAGTATTTGTGTTTTTTCCTAGAGTTGACTTTAGTCAACATTTCATGAAACAATCTCAATGTTGACGAGTCTCGTACATCAACTATCTAATTCTAGATTGTTGTAGTATTCACGCATGCTCCTCCTCATAAGTCAAGTATGAATCCAAACTCACAAACTCAAACTGAATCATATTAGAATCATCAAGAATGTACTTTAAAAGAATAGAAACATGGAAAATAGGCAGAAACACAGATAGACTGGGTTGTAAGGCAAACTTAATAATCCACCTCTCCAACATGCTCCAAAATCTCAAATGGACAAACTAAACCTAAGACTGAGCTTTCCCTTCTTCCCAAAACTCAACACACCCTTCATGGACGATCTTAAGTAACATAGGGTCACCGTCAGGTAATTATAAGACTCGAACCCTCTTACCAGCATAAACTTTTTTCCTTCTTTGAGCTATCACAATATATTGTGAATGAATCGAATCTACTCTATAGCCTCATGTAAAAAAGTATGTCTAAGGCACTCACCTAAATATCATCAAACCAACCAATCATAGATCTATACCTCTTACCATATAAACCCACAAATTGAGCCATCTAAATACTGGAAAGATAACTATTATTGTAGGCAAACACTGCTAAAGGTAGATGTTTATCCCAACAGCTTCCATAGTCAATCACACATGCTTAAAGAATATCCTTCGATACATGAATCCTCTTCTAGGACAACCTATTTATTTGAGGATGAAAAGTTATACTCATATCCAATATAGTACCTAAATAAAGCTCTAAGACTTGTTAAAATATTATATACACTATGCAAACAAATTATCTGAATAAGGTAGATCTCAGCCAACTTCTGAAAAAATTATAATTTATTTCAACAGGAATGAAATGGGGGACTTTGTCAACCTACACACAATCACCCAAATCAAATAAAATGAATCAATGGTGTAAGTAAAACCCACTTCAAAATCCATAGTAATATGATCCCACTTCCATGTAGGAATTTGCATCCTCTAAGGTAGACTACCTGGTGGTTGAGGCTCAAACTTAACCCTATGAAAAGATAGATTCCTAACCACAAACTCCACTATGTCCTTTTTCATACCATACTATCAATAGTGCTAGATCGAGTTACGATACATATTAGCATCCCAAAGATGTGTGGAATACCTTGAAAAATATGCCTCCTCTAAGATCAACTTAGTCAAATCATCCACATTTAGCACACAAATTCTACCCTTAATCCCCAAAGCACCCTCGGGATCAAATACCACTTCCTTTTCCATACCTCTCAAGACATTATATCAAAATGTTACACAATTTCTCATATTGAAATTGAGCTTCCTTAATTTTCCATTAAAGAATAATGAGCCTCCACAAAAGAAAGAATACCACCATCATATGAAATCTGAAAGCAGACAAAACTATTGGCCGAACTCTAAACATCTCTAGCTAATTGTTGCTGCTCTACTCATATCAAAGAAAGATGCTAGTTGACTCTTACTCAACGCATATTCCACCATATTAGCTTTGCTAATATAATTAAAAAATAGTTATGTTATAGTGTTTTAACAAATCAATCCACAACAATTGCCTTAATTAAAGGTCTTTATGGCTGAAATATATCTTATGATTGGTAAACACCTCATAATTAACTCAACTCAACTAGTGACTCCATAACTTCAATAAAACACTACAATTTCCAACTCTACATGGGTAGGATAATTCGACTAATGATTCTTCGACTACCTCAAAATATAAGATATCACCTCCCTTTATGCATCAACACTATCACAACCTGATTTTTTAGGTCCTTATGGCACCTATTATACCACTAGTAGGTGAACCAACCCAGTATCCCAAAGAGGTAAGCGATGGGATACCATAGAAAATACATACACGTACAATCATAATAAGTAGAAGAGAAAGAGAAAAAAAAGGTAGATGAGAAACATAATATTATATACAGTCGACAAACCTCCCAAGACCTGGTATTAGTAAATACCAAGCCTACTAAAATGTACAAAGTACAATATAAATGTAACTACCATACAAGAACCTTCTCTAAAGTACAAAAGATAAACATAATAAATTATGAGATACGTGTTAGGATGGATGTTTGACGCTCACCCTGTATCTCAAAAATTCCATGACAACAAGACATAAATCAGCAGCATGTACTAGTACTCAAATTTGCACCAAGGAGACACAAGTGCAGTATGAGTATAAGCTATCGAAGCAACAACAAGTACCCCGTTGTCTTTGAGGGTCCACTAGGAACATAATAAGAAAAATCATAGTAAGTAATAGGAAGAAAATATTTCACGGAAGAAAATAAGACAACAAAGAAAGCTAGTTGCACAGAGGAAGTAAGAAAGCAAGTAGAATGGCAAGTATCACTAGCTAATCATGGAGAAACAAAATAGTTAAGGAGGGAGGAACATACTCAGGATCTTTGATATAATATTAGGAATGTAAGACAAGATAATAACAAAAGAACATATGGGGGAATAGAGGTTTACTGGTAACTTCAAGGATATGAAGGAGAGTACAACATGTAAAAATAAACTTTGATAATCCCAAAAGTGATGGATGAACAAAAAGTAGAAACTACACTAAGACTAACAGTATATAAGAATTAATAGCACATGAAACTCCTCTAAGATCCCATACGAATGAAGGAGTACAAAAAACTCATTCTCACCTATCTAGCATCCCATACTATGGGAGAGTTCATAGAGAAAACAAGTGTGATAAAGTAAACATAAACCAAATGATATAGCAATATTGGGTACGTTCCTCCTCAGATACCTGTTGGTCCAACAGGCAGGACCAGTAGAAGTTCGATCCCTTTGTATCCCTACTCCAACCTATACCGCTCCTCTAGTCGCATGCAACCCAAGGGCAGCATCAATGAGGGTGTTCCAACCATATACCAATCGATAGCGTCTCATTATATCTCACGAATTAGTATTGAAGTACCACAATATAAAGGTATCGTCATATCGTAATGTATTGACATCTCAATTTCACAAGTTTAAGTGGTCGGGATCAGTGTCTCAATTAAAAAGGCCTGACATAGTATGAAAAAGCTAGACTCGCTGTTGAAGCTTAGTCGAACTCAAGTGCCAGAGACAATAGTAGGTGACAATACCCAGTTCCAAGATATGAAACCTGGTGTACAAATAAGAAGAAATGGAAGTATTAGGTGCCCAATACTCAGCTGGGTCTAAAATAAGTAAAAAACCACTTATGTTATTATTAATCATCAGAAAATCTCATTTACACAAAAAAACAAAATCATTTAACCATTAACATATGAAAATCATCCTACAAGGCCATAAAGCATAATAAAACGATGATAATTGGCACCAAACCTCAATACGTACCTCCGAGGAATTTGAACCTCATCACGCTCGTGGTGTATCAATGCTTTTCACTTGTAATACTACAACTATCGTATGCCATACATATGTTCAGTCTAAGCTATCAGCATAAAACATCCGTCGAAAACCCAGGGGTAAAGCCCTAAAATCCAACCCATGCATCAGCGTTCTACTACTTCCAGAGTAACCCTACATCCATCACAAGACCAACACTAGGTCAAAGGCGTCGTGTTGCACTGAGCGCCATCAAAAAGAAAAATATGAAGTAGGAAAGAATAAGGGTTCAAGGGCAACAGTATCGACCTAATAAGACCATTCTATGTATGTTATTTAGCATAGTTACACAAGTCATATTCCCAGTGTAAGCCCAAGGAGCCTACCTGTTGTCCGGCAAAAGCATCATTGCAGCATACAAGAATCATCTTGTCTAATGCAAACCATCTTTGGATTGACATGAAGCTGGTAAAATAAGAATCTACATCTTAAGACAAAGCTAGAGGTATAATTTATATCAATTTGGAGCTAGCCTGGAAATGAGTCCAAAATAAGCCCGCGGGACCTTCTGATCAAACCTGATAAACAAAAATTAACACGAGGTTTCCAGAAACACCACAAACTCTTGATTAGAAAATAACAAAAAATATGATATGAATCGAGTAAAAAATATCGCGAAAAACGAGAGAACAAAAAGTACAAAATTTATCAAAATTAAAGAATTTAAAAGTAATATAATACCAAGTTAAAGGACTCTCTTTGATAAGCCTTAAAATAGCATGATTAATTAATGTAAATAAATATCAATTCTCTTCTTTTAATAACTAGGGATATATATACATGTTGGACTAAAATAGTATAAAGAGTAGAATTACAGACGCGTAAATGTATGCACCAACTAGCCAAACATGCAAGCAGCAGTAGTATTGACGATATTAAAGAGAAAAGCTTTAAGAATAGAATTTTCTTGAAATGAAAGATTTATAATGAACTTAATAATTATGAATACTTAATTAATGTTCCACCATTTCTTTAAAATAAAGGTAGCTCAAGTAGATAGTGATTAACTTCAAGGTGGGTAAATAAATGAAACCTTTCCATCAAGTATATACATGGAAAAGATGTAATAATATCAATTTATAATTTTATTTCATTACGTATATACTCAGATATTTCATAGGTTTGTAATATATTAAATATAATATAATATAATTAATAAAAAATATTTTGAATAATTCTTACCCTGTAAAATATTAATATTTTAATGTAACTATACATACTATTTCATTAAGTTACCAATAAATTATAAATCTATTCCTAAAATAACATAGATAATATTTCATAGGCTAAAATTATTTTGTCAATATTCAAAATAATAGAAAAGAAAGTCTAAATAATTATGTATTTAAAAAAAAAAAAAAAAACTAAAGCTCTCGATTTTCATAGGCTTTTACAATAAAGATGACAACTTGAGCTTTGAATTAGACACTACAACAAGTTTAAACAAGCTGAATCAGACGTCGTAGCAAATTTAAAGGAACATCTTGGGGGACCAAAGTGAAGGTACATCTAGCCTAAATTCGGCATTTTGTAGCAGACGGAATCATCATATTTTGAACATGAGGCTCCGATTAGCGAAATTTGACCAAATTAAAATTTTTGAATTCAATATGTTATTATCTCGTCAAACGAGATAAAATCGCACTAAAAGTTCCTAGACCTAAACCAAGGGTCCACCTAGACCAAAATCCATGTTCCATAACTAACGGAACTAACAGAACTTGATTATGAGCTTGTATCAAAGGAATGTTGACTAAAATTAATGATTACCTTACTTAAGATTAGGCTTTAAAATAGAAAAAATGAGATAACTCTTAACTTAACAGGAAGGGTACCAGTGTACCAGTCCCAGCATGTCATAAATGACGTAGGCCTAGCTACAAGAATGATCTTGAATGCAAGAAAACATGTAAAACATAAAAATCACCTTAAGGGTCATTAAAACATCCACTACTAAAAAGGCCTTTTGTCTAAAAGTCCAAAAAATGTAGGGAGAATATACATAAAGGATTAAACTACTATGGATACTACGTCCGCATCTAGCTCTCGACCTCCTAGGTGGCCTCCTCGACTGGGCAGTGTCTCTAATAAACCTTAATGACATGTATCTCTCAAGACCTCAACCTCCTAACCTCTGAGGCTAAAATAGAACTAGTTCCTCAACAAAGGAAAAACATTTATCCAACTATACTGAATCCTAATTGAGCACATATGACTTATCCGAAATATAACTTCGCAACATTAATGCATGAAAGACCAGATGGATGAATGAAAACTTAGGAGGTAAAGCTAACCAGTAGAAAACATCCCTAACTATCTTAAGGATTTCAAATGTCCCAATATACTTGGGAATCAACTTGCTCTGTCTACCCAAACAGATAACACCGCTCATAGGAGAAACACGAAAGAACACTCGGTCATGGACCCCAAACTCTAAGATATGAAGTCTATGATCTGCGAGCTCTTCTTCCTAATTGTTCTACCCGTAGTCTGTCTTTAAAGATATGGAGTCAGTCAAGAGAATCACAAACTAGGTCAGTATAATAAATTATAGCCTCAAATCCATCAAACCACTCAATAGGTGACCTATACCTCCTACCAAAATACCTCGAATGGTACAATCCAAATGTTGGAGTGGTAGATGTTATTATATGTATAATTTGGTAAGGAATCACCATATGATGGTCCCATGTTCCTCCAAAATCTGAAACACGAGCCCTCAACATGTCCTGTAGGACCTGAATAGTCCTCTCGTACTGACCATCAGTCTGTGGGTGGAATGTCGTGCTAAAATAAATTTTAGTACCCATCTCTAGCTGAATAGTCCTCCAGAACTGGGAGGTAAACTTTTTACCACGATCTAAGATAATAGATACTAGAACCCCATGTAACTAAACTATTTGCTAAAGATATATTGTGCTAACTAGTCAGTGTTGTAGGAAGAATGAACAGGGACAAAGTTCCTAACTTAGTCAGCCTATCAATAATAACTCGAATAGATTCATGACCACTGGAATTATGCTACAAACCTAATATGAAGGCCATAATAAAAAGCTCCTATTTCCACGTAGGGATACAGAGTTTCTACATCGGAGCACCTGGACATTGGTGATTGAAATTAACCTATTATAAGTTCAAACATCCTTCCTAATATCCCTCTTCATCCCACTCCACTAATACAACTATGGAATATCCCTCTTCATCCCACTCCACTAATATAACTATCGTATGTGACGGCACATCTTAGATTCACCTGGGTGGATTAAATATCCGAAGCTCTGAGCCTGATGTAGAATCACTTGTACCAAATAATCAACTTGTGGCACACAAACCCAACTATTATACCTCAAAACTAGTAAAAGCCTTTCTAGACTCATCTAAAAAAACCAGATCATGAAGGGTACTAAAATGTTAATCCTCAAACTCCCCCTGCCAAATTCAATCAAGTAATGAAGACCAGACCTCAACACAAGCCAAAATCCTCCTAGATTGGAGTGTCCAATATAAAAAATAGTTATAAAAAGAATAGATGTCTAAGGTCAATGATCTCTTAGAAATGACAACATCGCCAAACTACCCATAATGACCACATTCCAGCTCAAGGTATCCACTACCACGTTTGTCTTGCCCAAATGGTTTTTGAATAGTAATATCATAGTCCTTCAGTAGATCAATCAATCTTCACTGCCTCGAGTTGATGTTCTTCTGGATCATAATGTACTAAATCCTACTACGGTTAGTAAAAACCTCACAAGTAATTGCGCACAGATTATGCCCCAAGATCTTGAGTACGAAGACTACTTTCGCCAACTCCAACACTGTGAATTGGGTAGTTATTTTTGTGAGCCTTCAACTGCCTAGAAACAGACATAATAATTCGACCTTTCTATATCAAAACACACTCCAAACCAATACCGAAGCATCATAGTACAAAGAAAAGATCTAGGCCTCAATCAGCAAGGTAAAAACTGATGAAAAAATCTACAATCCATAGGTATCAGAAAGCTATCCTCACACTTTTCAAAATCATTGAAAGGAATATACTTCCTAGTCTGACAAGTCAATGGGGCTACAATAGAAGATAATCCTTGAACAAACTATTTGTAATATCATGCTAACCCAACAAACCTCTGAATCTTCTAAAGAGATATCATCTAGGCTACTCACAAACTACATGAACCTTTATTGGTTCCACCAATTAACTCATCCTTAGAATCCATGTGTCCTAGGAATGCAACATACTATAACCAAATTTCATTTCTAAAACTCAATATATAGCTTATGCTCTCTTAAATCATGGAGCACAGTCCTCAATCATTTCTCGTGCTCTACCATATTTTGTGAGTAAATTAGATTGTCGTTGATGAATAATATCATAAAAGAATCCAAATAGGTCTTGATCACCCTGTGCATCAAGTACATAAGGATTCTGGGGCATTGGTCAACCCAAAATATATGACTGGGAACTCATGTTAACCATATCAGTCCTAAATGCGATCTTAGGGATGTCCTTTGCCCAGACCCTTAGTTGATGGTACCCTGACCTTAATCAATCTTAGAAAACATTGTCGCACCCTAAAGCTGGTAAAATAGATCATTAATCCTCGACATCAGATACATATTATTAATTGTAAACTTATTAAGTTGTTTATAATTTATACACATACGCATTAATCCTTCTTCATTACCAACAATATAGGAACACCCCACATAGAAATACTTGAACAATTAGAACCCTTATCTAGTAGATCATGAGATAAATCTTCAGCTCCCTCAACTCAGAACGAGCTATGCGATACCGGTTAATAGAAATTGGTCTTGTTCCTAGCTCCAACTCTAAAGAAAAATAAATATCACACTAGAGAGGGAGGCTAGGTAGGTCATTTAAAAGATATCCGCAAACTCACTAACAATAGGCACAAATTCAGGAGAGGGTGTGTTGGATCAAATATCGTGAAAGTAAACTAAGCAAGCTAGACAACCTCTTTCCAGAAACCTTCTAGCCTAAAGTCAGGGATGATCCTTGTCGGTGCGCATCTAATAGATACCTGCACATTGAGGGGATTACCAGTCCATGATAATATAATATCAAAATCTAACATATCCTATAATATCAGGTTAGTCCACGTATCATACCTTACAACAGAAATCAAACAAGACCTCATAACCCGATGCAGAACTAAAACATCTCCCGCTGGGTAGAAACGGACAGGGGCTCAGATAATGGCTCATTAGATAACCCCAAATAAGGTGAAAAGTAGGAAGACACATATGAGCAAGTTGAACCAAGATCAAATAAGGATGAGGGTGGTCTATGCCATAAAGAAATTAAATTGGTAATAAAAACATTTAAGCCTTCAACAGATGGTCTATTGGGAACAACATAAGTCTATCGGTGGCCACTACGTGGAAAAACACCATAACAAACGCCGGACCTACCTCGCTGACCCCTAACAAGGGTACCTTAGACATAGGCCCCATATCTACCAGGTGGAGGCACCATTACCAATGACTGAGCTAGCTATATAACTATCTAAAGTGTACCCCTCTTGGAAAAGCTCTAACATAATTCCCTACAACCCTATACTCAGAGCATAGCCTTAGTAACCTACTCTAGTGGGAACCACTAAAAGACCCAGAATGAAAAACCACGACCTAAAGACCCAAAACAATCCCTTGATACCTAACCTGAAGATTGAGTACTAAAACCCAACTAAAACAGCTTTGAGATCTGAAGAGATTCCTGCACTGTCCTACTAGACTGGCCCTAGTAAAACTGCATTGATAACTAGTGCCCCAGAATGGGACCACTGTAAAAGCCTTGTTGCCTAGGTCTTTAATTGTTGTGATGGAGAAACTTTTGAATAAAAGAGTCTATAGTCTGGGCATGGTCCATAACCTTATGAAAAGAACGACCATCTGACACTAACAATGCCACAACTCTCTAAATTTATCCCTTAACAGATAAGTAAATCTACAGACTCTCTCGTACTCTGTAAGCATAAACTCAACACCATGTAGAGGAAATTGATGGAATTTGGACTCATACTCTAAAACTGATGTGGATCCTTACTCGAGTAGCCTAAACTCCTCCCTCAACCAATCCCTCTCAGCCTAAGGACACAAACTTCTACAGGAACCTCTTATAGAATACTAACCAAGTCTTTTGAGGTGACCAACCTTGATTACAAGTCTTCTGCGCTCTCCATAACTACTTTGATGTACCCTTATATGAAATATGGTGTTGGATACCCTATGTGACTCCCTTAAACTATAATACAAATCTTTCTTGGTATAACTACTGCTTGGATTTTAGGTAAATAAGCATACGTTGCACTAATTCTACAAGGTTCCTTCACAGAGATAACAAAAACAATCATTTGATGAGGTACATTGAATTTTGTCAACCTCCTAAAACTTAACAATAAACCAATTAAAGTCATCCCTAGGATTTCCCACAAACCTCGACGGATCAAGGAAAAGAAATCTAGTCAGGAGTTTTTGCACTGTGTCTATCATAGATTCCTAAGGTATTGCTCGCTGGGAAAATATCAAAATGGGAAAGACCTGGGGAGTAAAGGAAACTTCTACTACCAGAGATGAAAGACGATCCATTGTAGTAAGCTGCTCTACAATACTTTATTTCCCCAAGTATACCCATTGGACATCTAGTCCCCATCTGAATAGGGATCTCTGAATACATCCAAAAACTACCATAATAAAGCCCTGATATCTAGTGTGCGAACTACTAGTAGAGCTAGTGGTGGTTGGGCTATCCTTGATCCCACTAAATGATGAAAAGGAGCCAACTCGACCGACTACTGGTAAGAAGCAGGTGCTGGCTTTGTAATTGAGCTAGTAGTCTGGGTAGGTGTCATAGTACGATCCTATGCTACAGCCAAAGTTTTTGGTTTTAATGGCTCACTCTTTCTCTCAGTCATCGATCGCATGTGTTCCATCTATGAAAGAGTTAAGGTGATCAACTAAGCTTTATAGGAAACCATATAGGATATAAGCATAATCTAGGATTACAAAAAGGGAGTCACATTCTGAGATATCAACTGCAGCCTCTTGAAGATAGGGTAAAAATGTATCTACACTGATTTGTGAAACTTTACAAGAAATTGGCTCTATAACAATAAAACCAGTTGAAACCTAGGCTCTAATACCAAGATTTCACACCATATTCTCAGGTCCTAATTGCACCTACTATCCCAGAATTAGGCAAAGTAACCCTATAGCCCAAGACGGTAAGGGATGGGCTACGATAGAAAATACGAACACATAAAATCATAATAAGTAGAAGAAAAAAGAGAAAAAATAGGGTAGAAGCGAAGCGAAGCATAGTATAGAATACAATCAAAAAACCTACTAAAACTTGTTATCAGTATATACAAATCCTACTAAAAGGTACAGAGTATAAGATAAATGTAACTAAAATACAATATAGATCTCTATATTACAAAACAGATAAAATCAACAATTGATGATATGCAGGCCAGTATGGACGTGCGAAGATCACCCTATATATCCAAAAGTCCATGGAAACAAGGCATGAATCAATGAAGTTAGTGACGGGTGCTACATGGATCTACACTAGGGAGACACAAGAACAGTATAAGTACAAGTTGCCAAAGAAAAAAGTACCCAATAAGCTTCGAGGGCCCACCAGGTACATAAAAAATAATCATAGTAAATAATAGGAATGTATGAAAATAGGTCACATAAACAAATGAGATAGCACAAGAATATATCTACACAAAGGAAGTAAGAAAGTAAGTATCAAGGCAAGTATCGCTATCTATTCACAAAGCAGGAACAAAGTTAAGGTGGAAAGAACATAATCGAGAACCTTGGAGGAGTACAGTAATAATATCAAGAAAGAAGGACAAGATATGGAGGGGGAACAAAGAAAGTAAGATCATACACCAATAAGCCCACAAGTGATAGATGCACAACAAGTAGAAACTGTATTAAGACTACTAGTATATAAGTAGTAAAAGTAGATTAAACTCCTCCAATCTCTGATACAAATTAAGAAGTACAAACAAGTCAGGATCACCTATCCGACATCTTATACTACCAGATAATTCACAAAGAAAACTGACATCTTATACTACCAGATAATTCACAAAGAAAACAAGTGTGGTAAAGTTAACACAAATAAAATGATGCAGTCATAGTTCCTCCTCTAGTACCCGGATACCCAGCAGGATGGACCCACTAAAAGGAAAGCCCTATATATCCCTACTACAACCTATACCCCTTCTCCAGAGGCACAAAGCCTAAGGACAAAGTACATGGGGTAATTCAACCATGTACTAATCTATAGCATTTTAATACATCTCACAATTTAGTATCAAAGTGTAATAATATAATAGTATATTTGTATCATAATGTCTCGGCATCTTAGTTCTATAGGTTTTAGTATGTAGGATCATTGTCTCAACTCAGAAGGCGTTATATAGTATGAAAAGTCTATACTCACTGCCTAAGGTCAGCTGGACTCAAGTACTAGCAATAATAGTAGGTGACAGTACCTGGGGTCAGGGTGTGAAATCA
>JBDJHY010471022.1:0-17468 GCA_039654485.1 Withania somnifera | reverse complement strand
ATGTAACTATCAAAATTTAATTTCGAGCTCATCTTGAAGAAAAGTTGACTTTGGTCAATGAGTACTTAATTTTAGGCTCTAAAATTAGCAATTTGAGATATTTCTCAACCGAGCTGCCAGGGAACCGAACTACTGGTCCAGCAAGTCATAAATGACTTGGGAAAACTACTAACACACTCTAGAACACAAAACGTCATGTATTTCTCATAAATGACCATGAGGTGCATTATACTACACATGCAAAGAAGGTTATTTCATGATGCCAGACAAGACTCTTACTTTATTAAGGATATTTTTATAATAGATAGCCTTCCTCCTTTTCCCACTTAGTATAAATAGGTATTATGTTATCTCATTAGGGAGATTTTTATGATGTTATGAGAATACTCTTATGAGTGTATATCTCTTTGGTAGAGATTTTAAGCTTTTGGTCAGATCGAACCTTATGAGAAATGAAGGTTGCAAGGAGTCACTTTCTAGGGTTTGATACAACCTTTGGTTGCCTTGTATCCCCTCTTTGTGTCTCTATATCTATCTTTATTTTCTTGTTTTCCTATCCCTTTATTCTTGATTTTCGTCTTCCATTTTTCATATTACACCATCTGATATCAGAGCTTTGTTAGAATTTTTTTCTATGAAGTTCGTCCTGGGGTTTTTGATATCTTTTGAGTAGTTTCTTAAAAAACTAAAAAATTTATTATTTGATTTTGTGTTTTTTGACACTATATTCTTGTTCCCTAGTTTCAATTGAGTCTAAATCTTGAGTTTTGAGTCTTTCTGGGTTGATTTGGGTGTTTCGATATTGTTGGAAATTGAATGTTTGAAGCTCTTGAAGGGGGCCCAATTTGAGTTGTTATTTGTGCTTAAAAAGTGTTGGGTTTTGGTCCCTATCTTGTTTGGAGCTGAAATCTTAAATTCGAGGTGATTTGGAGTTGAAGCCCTTAGGGTCAAAATTTGGGTATTCTTCGTCTTCTTCATGAACTTGAAGAATACCTTAGTGATTTTCAAGTTTTGGAGAATTTGATTTGGAATGGAGGTCAAATAGTGATTGGGGTTTGTTCCTTTCATTAAGGGGAACCTAAATCTCAAATTTCAATCAATTCCAAGCTAATTTGAGAGACTTGTTTTTCTTGGGTACACACTTATCCATATTTTGATCTCAAAATTAAAGGGAAAATAGTTAAATTCTAAGCCTTTAAGGTGTTGGGAATTATTTCTCATATCAAATAGTACTTAGGGTTCAATTGTGGTGAGATTTGGAGAGGTTTTGAGGGAGTTCAAATTTTGAAATCCACCATTTTCATGGTGTTCTTCATGACTTAAACAAAAGTACATGTGGATTTCAAAATCTAAAAAAACAATTCTTGGAATTGAGGGATAAACAGTATTGAGATTTTTTCCTTACATAAGGGGACCTTTCATCTCAATTTTTGTGCGATTCTGAGTTAAAATGAGTGAGTTATTAATTTTTGAAGAATTTTCTTGTTCTTGGTGTACTTCACAAATTTAATAGATTGTTTAGGAAGATTTGTTTAAAAGTGTTGTTTGATCTTGAAAAAAGAATAAGAGAAGTGGAAAGGTGTTAGTAAAGTTGAAAAGGAAAAAAAGGGCAAGTACTAAGGATAAAAGTACAAAGGGGAACCACAAAAGTACAGAATTTAAATGCTAAAATGGAGCATATGCTGACCACATATGTGGTCGTATATGCCCAAATGAGGCTAGAATATGGGCTAAATTTGCGAGGAACTTCAATTTTGAGTCTGGAGTGGTATGCGGGCCTTCCCTACCCCATATGCAACCACAAAACCCCTAAATGCGGCCAACATATTTCCTTAGCATATCGAAATATTTTCAACTTTGATTTTTCACTTCACTTCTTGATATAACTTCTTCCTAACACTTCTTTGATCATTAATCATCTTTTCCTTGATTTTAATAGCTAATTATCAACAAGTAATCACCCTACTTAGTTTATCATTAGTTTTTGAGTCTGTTCTTGTTTTGTTTGTTTCTTTGTATGCTTTTCTCTTTATTTTTGTAGTTAACTTCTTTGGTTCAAGTCCTTTGTTTTATGTCACTTTTTTTTGTCAATAAAGATCCATTTTGACCTCGAGCATTAATCGACACTTGTATATTTTTGGATCGAGTAAGGTTCAAGACAAGCCAAGATAAATTTGTGAGGTACTCAAAAGAGAGAAATAGAGTGTTGATGAGGATTTTCCTACTAATTTTGTTTGTTCATTTTGTAGGTACATTTTTATTTTCTTTAGTATTTATATAGAGATATCATCTATGGCTTCGGATTGTGGCGACTATGACATGTACAACTATGATTGTAGTAACGAAAGCTATGAATACAACGATGATGGAGCATATGGGGGCTACGAAATTAGTCATGATAATGATGTATGTGGGAATCAGAACTATTATTCTGGAGGTGATTATGAGGCAAATGATGATCGTTTCTCTTATGGTGATAATGAAAAGGTATGCGGAGTCGTGTGCTGGTTCTTATGATGATGATAGAGTATGTGATGTGTCTTACACTTTCCAACCTATGAGAAATGCTAGTATGAAGTATGGTCCAATTCTCACTCCATAAGATAAGATCTATGAGATCTTCTAGAGTTGGTGAAGATTCCTACACCGAATCTAGAGGGTATTCTTATCCTTGTTTAAGGAGTATGAGTGGTTGCACAAGCTTAAGTAGAAGTTGTCCAATAAGAAAAAGGGAAAGTTCATCTCCCATGTTTATGTAAACCACATTCGACACTTCTCATATCAAATCACAAAAGTTGAGGGATAAAGATCGATATGGTTATATCACTCTCCCTATTTTTACAGGAAAATGTAACCCCAAAGTCTATATTGATTGGGAATGACAATGTGAGCGAATTTTCCAAAGTTCATAGGTTAAGGAAGATAGGAAGATGTGGAATGATCTTAACTATCTAAAAGGGGAAAGATATGAATGGTGAAGAGATCCTCACACTCCAATTTGTAAAGGGTTGAAAGAGTATTTGAGATCTAGTACATTCCGAAAGGGTACCAAAATCTCTATATTATGGATCCTAGAAGGCAAGTTCGTAAGATCAAAGATGAAATTTATGGAATAGTGGGATTTGTTCTTATCCTCAATGATTATTTCTAGGGGAAATATATCACCCCATCTACCATGAAGTACCTAAGTTTACCTTTAGTCAACAAGCATTACCCATATGTCATGGATGGGTATAGGGTTACTAAATGTGTAAAGGTCACCTTTGGTTATAATAGATATCGATAAGAGGTATAGTATGATGTGGTTCCCATGGACTTATTCCACTTGTTCTTGGAGACAATTGGTTTTCTAGTTGGGGGATCTCAAAAAAAAAAAAGAGTTGGTACAAATACTTTGTAGGCCAATGAAGGATTAAAATCCTTGCCATTCCCAAAATAAAAATTAAGAGAGAAAAGATTGAGAGGAGTAAGGAAGTGCAAAGTGGCAACCTAAGAGAGGAAAAAATAAAGGCTGTGAGAAGTGATATGGAGGGGGGGTTGCCACAAACCCAATCTAAACCTTCTTCTTGTTGTCCTTTTCTTAATAACTATTATGTAGCTACAAGATTGACAAGTGAAGGAACCCAAGTTCCCCACATAAGATCTATATTGGAGAATTCGATAAACTACTAGCCTCCTTGGGTGAAAACATGAAAATAAAAGAGACCAAAAAGGTAAAGAAGATTCTTCCAGTGAGCTTAAAAGTACAATAACTACTCTCAATACTTCTACTCTTGTGAATGAACATGATCATAGAG
Organism: Withania somnifera; assembly: GCA_039654485.1. Taxonomy (NCBI): domain Eukaryota; kingdom Viridiplantae; phylum Streptophyta; class Magnoliopsida; order Solanales; family Solanaceae; genus Withania; species Withania somnifera. The sequence continues at coordinate 13,671 of JBDJHY010471022.1, read as the reverse complement.
TGAGTCTTACTAGTGGCTTAACTTGTGTGTGTTTAATGATTCATTGCCTTGCAATGATGTACAAGTTAAAGAAATGGACACTAGTTGATCCTATATATGACCGAATTGATTCTTCATGGAAGATTAATTTATGTCCACTTAGTCTTGACACTTGTGCTTTGATTAATAGTACATTGTCATGTGATCTGTTTCCACAAGTGATACTATCTTTGTTGAGGATGTACAAAAATTAATTGATCCTATTGACGACCAGGTTGATCCTCCTTGCAAAATCAACTCATGTCACCTAATATTTCTACATATACTCTCAATGATAGTACATTATCTTGTGGTCATGGTGATAATCAACTTGTTTTGAAATGTGATACATTGGTTGAGTATGTTTGTGGTGTGCTTAATAAGCCTCCAACTAGTATTGTTATTGATAAAGTTGATCATGTAATTGGGAGTGACTCTTTGGGAAAGTCATGTGTTGAGGAACCTATTTCTTATCTTGCTCATAGAAATCACGTGCTTGATGAAGTGTCAAATGATGATGCTTGTTTTTTTGAGAGTGAACTTACATGTGTGAAGTCTTTTTTGATCGATAGTTTCCTCTTTAAGTATAATATCTTGTTTGAATATGATGATGAAATCACTCCTTGTGAAGTGGGATGCAACATGATGATGTGGGAATTCTCCTTGAGGGCTACCATATTTATGAGAACCCACTATGATGTGAAGACATCCCTCCCAAAGTTGGGTATCCCTTCTTAGAAGATGATAGTATACTTGTAGGGAATGACCATTTCAAAAGGGAAAGTGATCATTATACTTCATATGATACTTCTTCCTCTTTGTTTGTCCAAATTCTTGATGATGTTTCCATTGAGGACACCTTGGATGAAGTTGTTGATATGAGTGATACCTTTCTTACTTACGTATTTTCCATGGAAGGGAAATGTGGTGTGTGATTCATCTTTGTGCGATCCTTATGTTGATGCTTTGTTTGGTCCTACTGGAGCCAATGATCTTACATTCAAAGACATTAAAGATGAAGTGATTTTGCGAAACATCATTCTCTATTACCTATTTGCATAAGATGATACTCATGTAAGTGAGATTAAATCCTATGTAAACAGGAGTGAAAAATGGGACGAAGGGAGTTTTTTTTATCCCACTCCTTATTTTACTTTCCCATTTGACCTTACCAACTCCTTGTTTTACTTTTCTATTTGACCTTGGTGTTGGTTACCATTGCCTTGATGGTAATGAAGAGCTTAGTCTCCATGACAAGTTTATATAAATGCGGTTTTTGGCTTGCATTGCAAAATAAATAGTAATAGCACTTGTTCTATATCATGTGATTATCATTTGGTGCTATTACGTGACCGTTTGAGCTTGAATATGACTTGCATGCCAACTTGTGCATGAAATATCTCTGTATTTGATCCCCGTGAAGGATTGGGAGAAATCCTACTCTTGATAATAATGAATGTGTTAGGTGAAATTCTAACTTGGGTTGACCTTGTTGATGATACTTCACTAACCATATGGGCTATTTTGTGCTACTTCATCAAAAAGGGAATTTTTGCTTCATGAAATGTAGGGACATTCACGATTTGTATGTGTGTTTGCTTAAATGCAATGGTTCTCTTGATTTGACCCTTAGTTAAGTTTCTTTGATTAGCCAAGTGAATCTTGTGTGTTAGGGGTTTAAACCCTTAGTGCTTTATTTTGATACTTGGTTATATGTTAAGTGTGTGAAACCATGGCATGGAAATAGAATTGTTATTGCTAACCTTGACCCTTAAGCCATAAGGAGTTGTTGTTGTTTTGTTTTCCCTATGGTTTGCTAGGTTTGGATTTGATGATGAATCCTTTTCGAGAAGGAGAGAATTATGTAATCCGGCAAGACCTCACTCATTATATATCAATACTTGAAGGTCTAAACAAGCGGGCACAAACTAAGGGAGGCCATGGAGCATATTCAAGGAATTTAGAGTGCTTCAAGGAGTTTTTACTAGAAGTTTCAAGACTATGCACTACGTATTTGAAAAGTAGATACCTTGAAGCCAATTAGATCTCCTTGGAAGATTGAATGGAGGAAGGATATTGATGGAATAAAGAGAAAGGAAACAACACATGCAAAGAAGGCTATTTCATGATGCCAAACAAGACCCTTACTTTATTAAGGGTATTTTTGTAATAGATAGCCTTCCCCCTTCCCCACCTTAGTATAAATAGGTGTTATGTTATTTCATTAGGGAGATTATTCATGTCGTTATGAGAATACTTTTAGAATTTATATCTCTTTGGTAGAGATTTTAAGCTCTTGGTAAGCTTGAACTTTGTAGAAATGAAGGTAGTAAGGGAGTCGATTTCTTTGAGGTATTCATAGGATCGTGTTGCTCTTAAATACACTATGGGGAGGTCTAAGGGTTTGATACAACCTTTTGTTTGACTTGTATCCCCTTTTGTGTCTCAATATATATCTTTATTTTCTTGATTACCTATCCTTCTATCCTTATTTTTCGTCTTCTGCTTTGCGTACTACATCATCTATGTCCAAGCGAGCTGATGAAACGCGTGTAAACCATTGCCATAGCTATACAATTTTACTATCTATAGCAATAGTTTTTCCTGACGTTGCCATAGGGCCACTTTCCAGTAGTCTTCTCGAAGCTAAAACTATTTAGGGGCTTCTGAAGTAACACTGCCATCAATAATCCCATATGATAATTACACATAATTGGATATTACCTCATACTTCATCCATACTTTAACAACATAAATTACATTAACACATCGGAGTCTCTACTAAGTCCCAACTATATCTTATCTTATCTTTCACCTTGCTTCTTTCACTATCATCTACCTCATAATAAATGTTACTGAAGGAAATATAACATGAGCATAAGAATACAGAAGTTATAGATAGAGGTCTAACTCTAGATCATAAACATAAAGTCTGAACTGAGCATGATCATAACATAATTGTCCTTTATTCTCACAGATGGACGTAAACAGAGCATAGAGTAAAAAGAGTCAAAAACACGATTCAATGGAGAAGTCTTGTATAAGCTTAGAGATAACATAGCATGACTTAATTTTCCATGTAGGGAATATCATGAGGCTTTAGTCCAGAGGATTTTTCCATAGCGAGAGACATAAGGGTAATGTAACTAAATACTAAGGCACGTAGAGGTTTGAAACTCGAGTCATAAAATAGAATGTAACGTTGAAATATAATGTAAGATGGATATCCAAATCATACCAAAAGCTCTATAACTAAACCATAAGCTAACAAAATATCTAAATCATAAAAAGACTGAGATTTCAATCTGAGCGCTTTTTCCTTATCTAAGAACTGGAATAAAAATCCACGTAAAGTGCATGACCTTAAACATAGCTTATCATGAGTTCATGCGAATGAGCATATGCTTGAATTTGTATGAAGTACATTGGCACAATGCTGACATACAGGACATGAGCAGGGTGTCATAATGATTGGAATATAAGGAATTTAAGAGAATAAGAATGTATTAGTGTCTAACCATATCTCTCCTCTAGGAATCATAAATATTTAGTTCTCAAGACCAAATTTGTCTATCCACTTTGTCATCTCCCCCTTAGATCGAGGCTAACCATTTTAAGTATATAGATTTTTTCTCAAAGTTAGGTTACAATCAACCAACTCTGAAGGATTAAGTTAACATTATACACCTAAAGGTTAAACTTTCCCCTTTAAAGACCACACTTGTAGATACTTAAATTCCTACTCGAACTTTCTTCTGGGGTACTTATTAACATTCTCTTCCACTCTAAGAATAACACCATAAGGTTACCACACTTTCTAGCTCACTAGCATTATACACCCATTCCTTATCCACCCATTTAGAAGGGGTCAGGACTTATATCAAAATACTCTACAATATCTACCTTACTTATACCCTCTTAACTTATCTTTCAGGAACACCTAAAAGAAGGTTCATAATATTTTCTCACCTTCCAACACTTGCTAATACTAACTTATAGTGACATATAGAATATAGAAGACTAGAATCTCATGTAATAACATATCCCTCTAGGTACACATCCGTCCTCTTAATACTTAGGGTCCTTCTATATCTATATAATGAATTAACCTTCATTCACTTATTCATCTCGATCTCATATCTTACACTTAGATATAAGTCATTAACTACCTTATCACTTATCACCCTCATAATGTCATTGCTCTCACTATGGTGATCATCTAGAGTTCAATATTAGTATTCAACACCAAACATAGGTACCACACGACTTTATCTTACTGCTCAGGCTTAAATATATTATATCACAATTAAGGATAATACTAGTCTTTTTGAGGGTTAAGAACAAAATAACCAATCTCAATAACACACTATATCTAGTCATAACCTATACATTTTTCTTTCCACAACCTTACTATAGTTAATCTATTTCTTATAACTCCTTTGTACATGGTGAATTCATAACCATATGGGTAATATACTTCTATAGAACCCACTAAGCATATCCTAGATCCATCAATTCCGTTATGTCTTGCTTGCATCCTACATCCGATCTTCCTAGAATAAAACTCATCACCATAAACTCCTCTTCTAACGAAAATATAATCTAAGTCATCTTAACCAATAACTCTTCTTCTATATACCGCTACAAATCAAAATCAAAATCAAACTTATTATACTAGAGTCAACACTTAAGGGAATATCATCCCATCACTCACTTAATAACCACATGATTATAACTACATACCTTAATCAATATATGCCTACATTTGACCATTACCTTTCAAAATTCAAAATCCTATCTCTGATTTATTCTACTACTTATAGCCCATGTAATCCTAAGTCTCACTACCTATAGAGTGCCAATACTGACCAATTATTCTAAGACATACTTCCTCATTACTATAATATGCCATAAGGTTTAAGTAAGGATTCTAAATCGGTATTTAATTCAATTTCAACAGCACGGTTCATAGATAAGGATATTGAGATTTACTATTTCCAACACCTTGAAGATAGGCATAGTTGGAGGAGTTAAATTAATGCTCGAATATGAATAAGTTAATTAGGGGACTACTCTATTACATGATTTAGAGTATGAAAGAAGTAAAGTTTTTCTTAAATGTCCATAATCACTCATTTATTAAAGTGGTGCCCTCACAACCATAACTAATATCCAACTGAAACGGCTTCATAGACACCTTAGGACACTAAAACTATGTTCTGTGATACCAATTTATCATTTCCTGAGCCTACACCCTTAGCATAACATGGTACTTGAAACCACAAGTGGCCCCAAGCTAACCCTTGGCCTAGCATAAAATATAAAACTCAAACTCGAAAGGAAATACAGAAGCTGATACATGGTTAAACGCTTGAGATATAAATAAATAATAGTATTTACATCTGAAAAAATATAATATTCAGGAACTTATTACAACTCTTCAACCAACTGTCTATGTAGACTCTAATATTGATGAGTTGTTGGGACAAACCCCAAGATACTCTAAAAAAAGACAACCAATCATAGAACGATGAATAATATGCCCTGGAAGAATAAGGATTCACCAGCTCTAACTGGGATTTGCTTGCACTTACTATCCATGAACTGAGAAGAACACCTACATTTACATTATGAAATAATGCAGACATGACATAGAGTATGCATCAGTACATTGAATGTACTAGCATGTAGGCATGTATATACTATCAAAACAAACGTAACTGAATATATGCAATAAAAATACATGGATTAAGTCTGAAGATGGGCTCATTTAAATATGAATAAACTGAGACTGGGATTATAAGTCTATTACTAAGCTGTGAACTGGAACATATATGAACTGTACAATTGAAAAATTATAAATGCTTTTAACATGTCTAAACTAAGACTACGAGATAATAAAGTCTAAATAATTTTTATCCCCGCATTGAGCAAGTACGAATTTGAAAATATATTGAAGTAATCAGATAATAAACATATTATTACCCATAAATTTTAAATTGAAGTTTTATAAATTATAAAATTAAAGTTCAAAAATAAAAAACATGATTAAACAAATAAATATTTTTATTTTAATTAATAAGAAGACCACTTGATAATTATTTTAAGACAATTGATAAGTCAATTAAACTCAATTTCATAATCGAATATTTATAGATAATAAATAATATAATTAAAAAAATATAAAATGTAACTTTATATTATAACTATACGATTTGTTATCTTTTGAAATATAATAGCACAAGAGAGTATCTTTAAGAGAGATTTCATCAAGTGAGAAGAGAGAAGAAAAGGTTTTTTTTTCTCTGATCAACCATCTTCAAATTGTGTTCCTAATAATTTAACTGTTGGATCTATCTAAAAATTTAGCGAATTATTTATAACATCGTGGTCTTTTATTTAAACGGTGAGATTAGATTTGGAGGTCCACAACATCCAATTTTGAGTCTTGGACAACAACTCTATTTTGAGCTATTTCTCTCTATTTAGTTTTGTTGGTGTAACTATTATTTTTTCGTGTTTGTCACTTATTGTGTATCCAATTAGAGAACTTTGTAACCCTATTATTGTTATGATGGAGCTACTTGGATCTTTGTGATCTCGTGGTTGTTACCTTTGACATGAAGAGTTTTCTACGTTAAATTTTATATTCTTTATTTTTTTTTAAATTTTAAGTTTGTGTGACTTCCATCATAATAAATGCTATTAGAGCCCAGGTTTGGTGAGATGAGTATGAAAATATAGAGGAGTGAGGTGTGAGATGGGGCTCAATTTGTTTACCATTATGATCTTGAAGATATACACATAAGAAGAAGTTAGTTGCCAGTTTTGATTGTCATAAAATACTCAAACGATGTGGGTGACACGTAGTAAATCTTAGTAACCTGTGGGTCATGGTAATAGGCCAAATGAAACTTAGTTCAAGTGGAGATCGTTGGGTATGTGGGGTCTAAAAGGGGTGTTCATGTTGTAGGATTTAGTTTTAAACGCAACCTATATGACGATAATAAAGATTTATTTTTTGAGAAATTTATCAGAGTGTTTCTCTGTGTAGAGATAGGATTTAATAGAGGAGATTTGGAGATAGATATTAACTGATTTAAGGCTATGTGAAGAAGGTAGAACAAATTTATTTTGTCAGAAATTCAGGCCAAGGGGGGAGCGTTGATGGGTTTCTGTACAAATTTCTTACCATAAACGGGTTTTTCTTTTAGGAAAATAAAAATAGAAAATTTACATGTTTGGATAATCCTTGTTTTTGTAGGAAAAGATTTTCAACTCTATAAATAGAGACTCCTTTCTTCTAATTAGTAGCAACGACAATGTAGTCCTAGGGGGGGTTTGAGACTGTGGTTTAGGGGGAGAATTTGTGAGACATGCATTTTATGGTGCCACTTGTATGAACCTCCCGCTATTCTGAGTGAATTGTATGAGGTTGTTTTTCTCGGTATTTTGTACTATTACTCATTTCCTTTAGTATATGTAGGTCGATTGACCGAACCATGTTAAATTATTATGTCTTTTTTTGTATGCTTCTCGATCGTCTTCTTAATTAACGTTTTTCAAGTTTTGCTTTATTAGATTCCACATGATACCGGATTATTTCAATCCTAACAAGCTCATGTCTAACCGCTCTGATTCTCTTAATCTTTGCCAATATAAGCTTGAATTTTTTAAAAGTCATTAGGGGTTTCTTTTTTAGATTAATTTATTTTTTAATTAATATGGCTGTTGGGCCGATTTTATTATTAAACAAGGATAAAAAGCACAAAAAGAAGTCCGTAAATGATCCCCAAAAGCCATCCCACCAAACAAATTAAAAGCAAAATCAAGAAAAAACAAAAGCTATCTAAAATTGCTGAACTTATTAAGTCCTTGTCAGCTCCAAACCCATCGAAAAGGGAGAAGACACCCTTTTCTCCTTGGTACTCGTTCAAAGAAGATGTATAATTCCATATTTCTTTCCAAATTGCATTCCTCGAGCTTAGATGAACCCTTTATTATTCCTTAAACAGTACAATAGGAACTTCTGCCAGGATTGCCTATAGATACCCCATCAGTATTGCCTTTTCCTGGATCCTGGTATGAACTCAAAAAAAGCATTTACCCGTCGCCTGCTTCATCTGCAGAGCTTCCTGTTGTTCACAGCAAAGATTACATTTGAAAACTTCCCCTGTCAGGTGGTTTCCATGTGATATCTAAAGAGAAAATCTTAGGTTTGTAACTTTGCAATAAAATCACCATGTCTGGCCAGTTTGTAGGTAATTGAATCGGCATAGGATAAGTAATATTCACTAGTCTCCAGATATCGGTGTTCACCTTGAGAACAAGAATGTTGTAAGACATTTTCTTTCCATTCCTAATGCTATTTCTTCTTTTTCATAGATGCCAAAGTATTATTGCTGGAATAGCTGAGCAAATGGGTCTCAGTTTTAGAGAAATTGGTGTTGTCCACCACTGAGAGATTACCTGTGATAGTTGTAGACCCCATCTAAATGAATTCCTGGAAAAATAGCAAACAACGTCCACAACTTTGCAGCTGTGGGGGAGGTTAGAAAAGGATGAGACATAGTCTCCTGTTTAGGATTCTGACAACACCAGCACTGTGATGCCATAGGGACCCCCGTAGTCTGCGCAACCTCATCAACTGGTATTCTGAATTTCCAAGCCCTTCAAAGTAAGAAAGACATTTTGAAAGGTACTTTTTGAGCCCACATAAACTTGACAATGTCTTCCTCTTCCTCCCTTTGTCTGGTATATTCCCAAGAACTCCGCACAGAAAACTTTCCATTTGCCTCTAATATCCATTTTGCTTGGTCAATGTCACTATCATCTACAGGTGGTAGGATATTTTTTAGAACATGCTGAACATACTCCTATGGGGGACGATTTCTCAACTTATGAATATTCCATCCCACTTAATCAACAAATGTTTTGATTTCAATCTCCTCCTCCTATGCTTCTGGAATGATATGATAAAGAGCCCCCAAACCTGTCCAATTATCACACCAAAAGCTGGAATTTCCTATACCAATTTGCCACCAAATTTGGTACTCCACCATATCTCTAATCATAATCATCTTCTTCCAGACTGAGGAAGCACCTCTGCTTTTAGCAATTACAGGATGTAATTTTTTGTAATACTTAGTAATCATGAAAGAACCCCAAAGAGAAGGTTTGCTTCTCAAGTTCCACCATAGTTTGCAAAATAAGGCATTTGACACATCAAACATGGATCTGAAGCCTAATCCACCTTCTTCTGTTGGCAGACACATAGCTTCCCACTTTACCCAATGCCTATTTTTTCTTAGTTTCAGTGTTATTCCAAAAGAATTTGGTGAAAATTCTGTGCAGATGCCTTATTACTCCAATTGGAGGACTCAAAGTTGATAACAAATGAATAGGCATGCTTTGGAGTACATGTTTAATCAGCATAACCCTCCCACCATAAGATAACTTTCTTGCTACAGTTGAATTCTATTCCCCACTTAGTTAATGATATTATCATAATAACAAATCTTATTATTTCCATAGAAAATAGGACTACCAAGTAACTGAAAGGAAAAGAACCTTGTATGATTTGATTCAAAGTTTTGATGCTAGCCACTATTCTTGGGGATGATTTCTCATGAACATAGAAGGCACACTTATCTAGGTTTATCAACTGACAAAATACTGCTTCATAATCTTTCAGTACCCTGATCACTAGCTTCATAGACTTCTTTTCAGCAGATAAGAAAAGAATGGTGTCATCGGCAAAGACAAAATGATTGATTTCTGGACTCCATTTAGGAAACCCAAACCTCTTAAAAGCTGCAGTCTTATTTAAAGCATTCAATCCCATTGAGAGTGCCCCAGCAAGAATAATAAAGAGGGTTGGAGACAAAGTATCTCCCTGCTTTACTCATCTTGTAGAATTAAAGAAACCTTTTGAGCTTGACCATTTAATAGGAAATCTTGTCCACTTGCCTAGGTGACAAATCTTCTTCCTTAGCTATCTGATTGATAGTATTGGTCTGATTCCCTGCATTATCAATAATTTTCCCATCCTCATGTTCCACAATAAACTTTAAAGTATCTACATGGGGCAGTGGAACTATTTGATTCTCCATATTCCTGCTTACCTTTTTGCTTGTTTTCCCCTCATTTGTACTGCTTGCCCTGGTTATACTATCTTCGGCTTTGGTTCTAAAATCTAGGCTTGAATTTGACTCATTTATACTAACATCATTCTGCTCTTCATTCCTGTTATCTTCACATTATTTTTACCGTATTTATGGAGGTAATGTATGTAAACAAATATTTTTCTTATAAATTATGTAATGCATTTTATTTTTGATACACCAAGCCTTACAATGCATAAGAAAAATATCACCATAACTAATAAAAGTATAATTAATATAAGCATTACTAATGCAAATATTATTAATACATCATATTTTGTATTATTTTTATACACTCGACCAAACGACTCCTTAGTGTAGCCCTCCTCTTCTACACTATCAACTTTCTTCCCCATGAACTGTTCTCCCACTTGGTCTTCACATTAGAAATTTCCATAGCCTCAACCAGGGTCATCTTATTTGGGATTTTTTGATGTCAATTTTGATATCTATAAGTGGAAGCCTAATGAAGTTCATCTAGCTCCTCTCCGCCCCGAGCATCAACAAGAGCCATATTTTGGTCAATGTCGTTGATGATAAAAGCGATCTTTTCATAGTCCTTACAATAGTTGATTAGGGATTCTGCTCCAATATCCACAAGCCTCTTGAGCGGCATTTTAATGATATGAAGGAGTAGAAGTGCGAGCAGGATCAATACCTCTTATTCCAAACCCTTATTATCATTATTTATAAAAATATCTCTTAATTGGAGTCTAGAAAATCTTAACTTACCTTGTTGTCCATCCTTAGTTCCCCTGATCCAGTGATACCCATATTGTAGTATGAAAAAATTTAAATTAAAAATTTAGTCTCAGTCTAATGCAAGCCCAATTACCAAAACCTTTACAAGAAGTATGGGAAACATAAGCTCTCCAAGGTATATTCATGAAGATATAAATTCTTAAAATACCTTGATGCCATCCAATGAGTTTCATATATTGATGATTGGGCTAGAGATTGAAGGAAGAAAAAAGAGGAAGATGAGCGTGTGATAGCAAACTGAGAATGTAGACCATAAAAGTTGCCTGAGGATTCCACAATTAGACTGAATGCAACCAAGCAATTGGAGCCACTTATGCCAGCTGGAGTGAGGATCAGTGGACCGCATATCCATTATGCGAGATCGATGGAGATAACATTTTTGGACATTTTGGGGCCCTTTTATGTAATAATAAGCCAAGACTATAAGTAGTTATCTTAGGCCTTTCATTTCTTAGTTTTTTTATGATTATTAAACTTATTCTCGTTATTGAGAGTTGAGAGATTGATTAAGATTTTGTTGAACTTATTTAGAAATGAATCTGCAAGGTAAATTATTTTCCTTATTGGCATTCATAAGAGATTGATGCTTGAATTAGAGTTAATACAACTGAGTTCTTAGGGTTTAACATACCCTTTGGTTGCTTTCTCTTTTCATCCTTATGTTTTTTTATCTTTACTTTCTTGTCTTAATTGTTAGTTCTTAATTTTCATTTTTATGTCTTGCTTTCGTCAAATTGGTATCAGAGTTAGAATAAATTTGTTCCTATAGACTAGTCTTGGAGTTAGTCTAAAAAACTAAAAAATCCCAACATTCCAGAATTTGTTTTGGTTCCTTATTTGTTTGTTGTTTGAGCAGCATTTTCTAATGTTTTTAGAGTTTGAATTCAAACTTTCAAGTAATTCCATATTGATTCGTGTATTCCACCATTAATGACTTGAAGAACTTAAGGAACTTGAAGTGGGTCTTAAAAGAATTGTTGTTGGTTGAGGCTAAAAGTTAGTGGCTTTGTTCTCCATATTAAAGTAAAGCTAAATAAAAAATATAAGACCAATTTGAGCTTATTTAAAGGAGTTGGAGATTTGGATATTCTAGGTGTTCTTAGGGATCTTCAAACATTCTTGTTGAAGAACAAATAAAAAGTACAAAGTTTGATCTAAAACTCTTCGTAAAAGTTGGGGTAAAAGTATTTTGGGATCCATAAGGGTAAATACTAGGTGAAATGGATCTCATGAAATTAGAAAATCAAAAATATTCCACAATATTTTTGGGATAAAAAAAATCAACGAGATGTTTCGCAGGCTTCAACGAGATCACATACTGGCTCTGCAGTCCACAAAATGGGCTTGAGATTTCATAATTGGTCACTTGAGATGTCGTTTATTCTGTCAATTTCTGTGATGGATTAAACTTATTTTGTGGCTCACATTCTAGTTCTGCAACCTAATTTTCTATGAGTAAAAAAAAGAGTACAAAAGTTTTAAAATTTACTTGTTTCATACTGATCTTGTGTTCTTTGGGACTTCTAGAGCGTGTTTCAAGTAGTCACCAAGATTGACCTAGAATTTTAGTTTTTTCCGTATTCACATTTTATTTCTTAATTCCCACAACTAGTGACATTTGGTACTTGTTCCATACTTGTGATTACTAATTCTTGTGTTGTAATTTCTTTTGTGTTAATTCTTTTGTTTTGTGATTTTCTCATTTTAACTTTGTTGCTAATTTGTTGATTCAGATTTGCTAGTTTTAATCAAATCGACCATTTTTTATTAGTGAACAACGATCCACTCTGGGCACGAGTATTAATTGACACCTTTGTGTACCATCAGATTTAAGTAATTTTGCAAATTAGCCAAACCATAGCGAGGCAATCAAAAGTGTGCAAACACGAAATATTGTGAGAACTTTAATTTGCTAACGCTAACATTGTTGTTTTTGTCTAGTGTCTTTTGAAATAGGTTTCATGGCATTGAGGTATGAGTCTTAAGGTCCTTCAAGAGGGTTTACAATGGAGTCTCTAATAAAAGTGCTTGTTGGTTTAATTTGTAGGTTGGATGTACTTGATGGTAGGATGTGTCAAGTATAAGGGCATCTTAGTACGTCAACTCTTTCTCTTAGAACCATTAGCCAAGCTTCTTCAAGTGGTCAACCCCAAAGCACTCCAGATACCATTTCTTTGGAAGCCTACCGTATAGTGTGTAATACCAACCATAAAAAAACAACCCACCTCCACAAAACCAAGCTCCATAAAGTGTCCTTCAACCACGTAAGTACAATTTAGCCAAGAACCTCCAAACTGAGATTTACCCAACGTAGAAGAAGATATTTAGTTAGAAGAAAAAGAGAAACAAGGGGAGGGTGATGAATAATCGAGGAGTATATGGTGTTTAAATGAATATCCCAAGGGTACGAGGTGGATTTTGAGGACAAGAAGGTATATATGGTCCAATTCCACAAAGATGAAGGTTCGATAGAAATCAAGAGTGATTTGGATGTCAAGGTGAGTACTATGGGAACCAAAAGGTTATGGGGCATTAGATAATGACATCACCTCATTCAAAGACACTCTTCCTACTTTCAACTTGAGGCTTTGCCATTGCTCATTTGTAATGACCCTTAGGGTCATCTATGATAAGTATGCAGTATCTTGCATCTTAGAGCGTTTCAGTAGCTGCCCCAGTCATTTATGACTTGCTGGGACCGATAGTTCGGATCCCTGGCAACTCGGTC
>JBDJHY010470913.1:0-17469 GCA_039654485.1 Withania somnifera | reverse complement strand
TACCTCAATGTCATGTATCATCAAAGTCCTTAAGGGAATTGTATCAATAATCCTCCAAACTATTATATATGATAGTATCGAAAATCTGTACTCATTGTCGTACAACAATGGACTTAAGTGCCAGTGGCTATACTCACTGCCGAACGGAGTTGGTATCAAATCCCAACGTTAATTAGTTAAATGATATTTCACGATGTCAGGGTGTAAAGCCTTCGCTAAAACAAGTATAAGTAGTAGGACCGGGTGCTCGGTACACCGCCGAGTCTAAAATAATTAAAAGGCTATTTACTTATGTTATTATTAGAATATTCCAATTTATTAGTTTATGTCATTATCCTACATTATTAATAAAAATAGTGTCTAGCCTTAATGGCTGAATAATCATGTGGTGATCTGGCCAATCACGAATATACTCTCAACGAAGCCAATAGCCCAAACTCTTGTATAATGCATGCACAGTGTATTAGCAAGTATATATACATGATATGACAACCACCTATTCCCTGCACTGGTATCAATGGGAAATTCCAAGGTCACAGGTACTATATTAGTCTAGATGCCCAAATAAATAGCGAATGAGGAACGAATGAAAGAATGGTTCAAGATTACTATAACAACCTACATACCCAACCCATGGATGTCATTTAATGCAATTATTAAAGCTATAAAACCCAGAGATAGCCCCACGTGGCCTCCCTGTTGTCCGATGATAAAGCACTACAAACACATAAATGTTACTCCAACTGATATCAAATGAACTCCAATTCTCTAAAACCTATAAATAGTATTCCATATATCAAGAAAAGTCTAATTGCATAAATTATACTAAGCTTCAGACTGGTCATAAAATTGGACCTACGAGCTACATTTTTAGGAACCAGAACAAAAATTGTCATGGGTCCCCAACGTTACCAGGAACGATACTCTAAAATTGAGAACAATTTGGGCAAGGGAAGACCCTTGAACAGCCCAAAGTAAATAGAGTATTAAAGGGATTTAAAGATTCAATATTTATGGAATTATACGTTGAAATTGGAAAAGAAAAGATTACCTCAAATTAAAATAGCCCTAATGAACAAGGATTTATCCGACAACTTTAGATATAAGTGATGAAATAAAGAAATCATGACTAGGGCATCAGTGGAGGAAACCCCCAATTTTCGTGGAATTAAAAAGATGAAAGGAACATGTATGAGATCTTCAAGAATTTTTTTTATGGAGTTTGACGAAGTTTCCTAAGCAAATCATACACAAAGTAGAGAGAAAATGAGAGAAAAAGTTAATGAACTATTAACTCAAAAATGGGATGGAAACTGAAGAAGTATGACTCAGATAATGATTTACTGGCCACTTGTGCCGATAAATTGGCATTCTCCTAGCACCGGCAATTTTGGCTAATACTGATTTATTAGAAAAAATGTCGATAAATTGGCATTCCCTTAATTAGGGAACACCTCTGTAGGAACCAATTTATTGGTTATTTAATCGATAAAATAACATTCTCTGGTGATTGGAAACCCAAGGGTAGGTACCTATTTATAAGTAAAAATGACCGATTTATCAGTAAAATGTCTGATTTATCGGTAACTAATAAATTGACACTTTGACCATTAAACCAGTATGTGCCAGCACCAGCGAAACAACAATTTAAGAAATTTCAACCAGGGGTTCAGAAATGAATCAGAGTCCAATTTTGGCAAACCAAATATGCATCCTATGTGAGTAACACATTCTAGACTCAATGAAAATGAAAGAACAGATATCGGAGGTCGTTTTAGCAAAAATGACCCCAAAACAAAGACTTAGCCAAAATGAAAAATTTAAAATTTTCCACAAACCAACTCAAATCGAGAATAGACACCCTGGGAAGCGTACCAGGGGTCAAACTGGCTAAATTCACTGTTCTAATAATGATGGAAGCTTCAAAAATCCATTTTGATGCTCCGAACACCAAAATACCACTTAAGCTCCAAATTAGGCCTTAAACTTAATTGAAATCCTCAAATTAGCACAAGTTGCAAAATAAAACTCCAAAGCATGAACTTAAGGTAAATCTTGACTTTGTTTGGCATTTCAAAGCTAACGGAACTATCAAAATTTAGATCCAAGATTGCATTGAAGGAAAGTTGACTTTAGTCAATGAGTATTTAGTTTTAATCTCTAAAACAGGCAATTTGAGATATTTCTCAATCGAGCCACCAGAGAACCAAACTACTGGTCCCAGCAAGTCATACAAGACTTGGGGTAGCTACTAAAATGCTATAAAATGCAAAATGTCACGTATTTCTCATAAATGACCATGAGGGTCATTACAGATATAAAATGTAGAAGTCTTCTATTAACCCAAAACTAAGTATCACTGTACATATTTACTAAAAGTGAAGTTTATATAGGTTCAAGTCTTTCAATATCTCGAATAAGTAAATAAATAGAAAATAAATAATAAGGGACATCCAATGACTAATGAATGGATGAGAAGCTATCTCGAAGTGTCTTAGATGAAGCCTGGATGAATTGGCAGAAGTAATAAATGGATCCTAGGACCTGAACTTGCAAAAATGTACTGAAAAGGCAACGTTGAGTAGAAAATGACAGTACTCAGCAACGTCCTTAGCTGGCTAACTATAAAGAGAAAACATCAACTCCTAATCTCCCAATCAGTCCTCCAAATATTACAACTTGCAAACAGTTTATGTACAACAGCCCATCAATAATTCATGATATAATACAACATCTCAACCAGTATCTAGCACAATCAATAATTCACAGAACCTTCGACTATTTCCTTTTTCAACTAACACCACTATCTAGATGATAACAAGTATCGATAATACCAAGTCCTACACAAGTTCTTAATATGATCAAAGGAGAAACAAAGATCACATTTGAGCAGGTTACCACAACAAGTATCAATAAAGTGAACCTGCTACCACACTTAAAGAAATAATAGGAAATAAATAAGAAAGTTATAATAATTATAAGGGAAACATTATCAATATGAAACAGTTTGCAAATTAGAAAAAATAGTGTGTGCTACACAATAATCACGTCGAGATGATCAATAATATCAACTTTCAATCAAGTGTCGATGCAACAGTCATCAAGTAGTCATATATTATAGTCGTCATCAAGCATTATGAAGTATCAAGAACAAGTATAATGTAAGACTCAATTACTAGGTTCCCTTAAGGCAACAACCATCAACAGGTACATAATTCATCAAATTTTCATATATGTTCCACCCATATTCACCTACTGCCAAAGATAACCACAATTAGGCATCCAGTATATGTATATTAACTAATTAGATACCCGCAGTCGAAGTCCACAACAGTTAAGTTTTTAATAATCATTAACTTATTCATATGCATGTTGTCAAAGTTTGACACAATAAGGTTTTAATATAATCATTAGCTTATTCGTATGCTTACTGCTAAAGTCTGAGAAGGTTTTCAATATAATTATTAGCTTATTCAGATTCCTATTGCCGAAGTCCAACACAATCAGGTTCCAATACAATCATTAACTTATTCAGGTTTCTGCTCTCGAAATCTTACATAGTCAGGTTTAAATATAATAATTAGCTTATTCATTTGCCTACTGCAAAAGTACGACATGGTGAGGTATTTGATATTCCATAATTACTATTAATGTATGAGCCAACTTCAACCACAATCATGCTATCAAGAATCAAGTTTCCAAACAACCAAATAATGAACGAGTTACCAAGATATCAATAAAGGCCTAGTCAAGTCATTTCAACAGTAATCAACTTGTTAACATGTTACCGCCACAACAAATAATATTAAGGCCACATAACAATTTCTACAATTACTATGCCGTATTAATAGAGAAACTCGAGTCTAATAGTATCAAAAAGTACAAGGAGATTGTATGACTTTATTCCCCACAATTCAAGCCTAATTGAAATCTCTACTTTATGTCTAACCCAGCAAGAGGTCCCTTTTCCATTGCAAGGTTACCAATAGTTTAACAAGAGCACTTTCCCAATCAAGTATGTAATTATACCCCGAATTCTACACAATGGCACCTTATTAGAACTATATAAATCAACTCAATACCTCAAAATTCAATCAAGTATACATGTAAGCGAAAAATGTCATCAAACTTTTACATCATTTTAATTAGTGTCCAACTCTAGTTCCAACATGGTAGATAATAGTAATCACAAATCACCCAAGGCACCCCAATGTCAAAGATATTAGAAAGTAATGGTTAAAAATTTATAGAAAGCCATTCAACCTCAATGTGCCTTAATTTTGAAGAATTGAGCTACTCAAGTTCTTTCACCTTTCAAATACCCTCCAACCGATCAAAGTCCAAGTGTATACTCAAAAATCTCTCCTTTGATCTTACCCAAAGTTGGTGGAAGATGATGATTTTATGAAATACATTAAGTTAATATGGGGTTTAAAGTCGACTTCCAGGCGCCTGCTTCGCTGCATTCATGGCACCTTGGCTCGGTCACTGTAATTCAAAAATATTTAATGCATAACAATCACACTCCTATCCGGCAATCATGATTCCCAACCCAAATATCCCTTAGAAAAATATGTCTAGTAGACCAAAAATACAAAGGAGGATTTATCTTAGTCATTGTGAACGCAGAGAAGGATGAAGAACACGGTGAGGTGCCTAATAGATAAACAGAATTAGGAACAACAAATGCAAAGCACAAAACTCAAGGTTTCAAATGGACCCTTGGGGTTTGTTCGCAACCCTAAAAGAATAAATAATATATGTAACCTCACTAATTTCAACATTTTGGACTCAGTAGAACTATTAAATCACGCATTCAAGGTCTCCATGGCCTAATAATCATTTAAGGCTAGAAAACCAACTTTAACTCAAGAATACCAAAATGACTTCTGGGCTTACAAAAATTATAAAAGACCTCATCCTAGGCCAAAGTTCAATCCTAAATCCAATGGAATCATCGGATTTTTGATCCGAGTAATCTAATACGAAATGTTGACCAAAGTCAACTATTTCACTTAGACTTCAACTTTAGCATGTCTAAATGCTCAAACTCACCCTGGAGGGTATAAAATAGGAAACAAGAGTGTAACTAGACCAAACTCAATGTTCTAGAGCTGATGGAATTGAATAAATTCTGATATGAGGTCTCCAACTCTAAATGACCCCCTAAAGTTCTACATTTAACACTTTTATGCTTTAAATTCAAAATTCTCAAAACATTATACCAAAAATCATCCCATTTTCAAACCAACCTTGGAACCACACTTAGTTAGATATAACTGGACTACTAAAAGGGAAATATAGTCAAAATATCCTAAAAAGGGAGAAATGACCATTTAAGTAATTATAATAGCCACCACTAACCATGTTCATACTCGAACATAAAAGAAGAATTATATGATGCTTTAACCTAGGACCTGAAGCATAACTCACTAATCCTGATTATGTTTCTCAAGTGAACTCCTCAAGATAATACTACTACCTGTACCACACTAGTTTTGTTACTCAAAACTAGGAATTAACACATCAAGGATATCTAATGCCACTCCATGGACTCAATCCAAACTATGAATTCTACTCACCTCCAAATCCTGAGTTTTCTAAACCACTATCACTAAAACTAAAATAAAGTTGAAACTTAACCATCAATTACCCACAAGCTGTCCTATTGAAACTGGATGACCCATGCTCAACACTCAATTCCTTACCCACATCATTCAAACTATTCATGTTGCCAGACTCATGACCTAAGGATATCAATCACTATTACCCTATTGCTCCCTTTAGGTAGTCAGCCTACTTTAACCACTACCATAACAAGTTCCATAAGAACCCCACTATCTCAGGCGCCATCTGTGGCTACCATACATCTACTAATAGAGACATCTGAAAGGAACTTATTTACAGTCTGAGTAGAAATCAAAGATTAGGATTTGGAACATAGCTTTGGCCATAACAGCTAATTCAAAATCGAGCGTCATCTCAGGGCATCCTTAGCCCAAGCACTAGAGATAGAAACTACAACTGACTCACTCTACCATGCTAGGAAGAATCAATATAACTCGACCATCAACCCTTAACATGATCACATTATAGGATCGTTCCATCCGATCCACCACTAAGGATCCACTCATAAAGTAGCTAGCAGCTAAGAACCAAGAAGGGTTGTCACCAAAAAAAACTGATACATGAAACATACTAACATATAGAGGCTAGTAGAATCATGGTCAACCCGAAGTGAATTAAGGAAATGACTCACCGAGGTAATACCAAGCACTGAGAGGGACGACCAACACTACTTGTGGTTCACAATAACCATGAAAAATGTGAAGTCCACAAAATTTGATAGGAACCTAATGATGCTAAAATAAAATCCTAAACCCGATCATACCTCATCACAAATAGACTATTTCACATATCAGGAATTGCCCAGGAAATACAAAAGATCAATGTAATTGATCCACCACTATGAATCAACTTATAGGTATGTAGAACAATGTAATCCATGAAGAAAAACCACAAGGCATACATAATCCCAAGGAAGATCACAATTGCAACCCAGAAACCAAACCATCCAAACTCATTGATTTCACGACCTCCCGAAGTCAGCATACAATACCCAAGATGAGTATTGCTACTAGCAATGATGAAACTAAGATATCAAATTATCTAGACCACTTAAGCACTTATAAGAAAATATACCAATCATAGTGTTGTTTCTTTACCCCCTAACTACTAAGATCCCTTTCTGACTTACTCACAACTCCGAACCTCTAGTACTGAATGCATTTACCATAACCCATTGATGATATCCTAAAGACAAAGCTAACAAAAGGTGACACCACTACTAGACCCTCTCTCAAAGAAATCCACATGAAGGACAAGTCTACCTTGCATTGAGACCCATTTGGGAATTAACATAAGATCGATACAATTGACCTCCCCCCCTACAAAAGGAATAATTCAGATTAACAGACACAAAGATTTCTATAATCAAGAACCAGATATCATAATAAGGCCCAAAATACAGGACATAGATACATAGGGAATAGTATAACCTAAATAAATTACAGAAAGAAAGTTGAGGGTGATAAGGGACTGTACTTGGAATATTTGTATCAACAATCTCTACCTCAGACCTACCAAAAAATGCATAGCACTGAGTGCGATCATCTGTAGATTTGTGGCCTAAACCTCTACCAGTACGCAAACCTCCTCTACCTCTGGTCAAGAAAGTAAGTGCCCTAAATGGATTATGATATACCTAAGAAATATTTGGTCTATCCCTCAGTACATGACAGGGACATTACCTCATAATATGTTTCAAAATATCATACAAAAATTATAATCTAGGAATTGCTACGACGAACTCTAGAAACCTGAGTGGCCACCTGACCCCAAAAACTCTGATGGGATCCATACAAACTCAGGGTTGGACAAAAGACGCTCTGAACTGGCCGACTAGTACCTCAGGGCTACATAGCTACCTGAAAAAGACGCCAATGATCAAAGTGACTATTGGGTTGAAGGGAACCCGTGTCCCAAAATGAGGTAGCAGAAAACTAACTATGAGGATTGGGATTCTTGGCCCTGCTATTGCTAGTTTGACCTCTACAAAGATTCTCAAACCCTCTCGCTACCTCAATCACACTATGTAAAGTAGATACCGACAGTTATAAAGCTGTGAACATCAAAGTCTTAAGGTAAGAGCTCAATGCCCTCATGAACCTAGATATTTTCTCCTATTCATCCTGTAAGATAGCTAAAGCATGTATGGATACCTTGTAGAAATGAGATCCAAACTCATCAACAATCATACCCTTTTATCTCAACACATCAAACTATCTATGTAACCCATCCCTCACACTACGGGACATATACCTATCAAAAAATGTCAGGAAAATATCTCTAAAGTCATAAACTCGTGTACAATGGGTGGTTGACCCACCTGTCCTTACACCATAGGAGGCTAGCCTGCTGGACCCTAAACCTCGAGTGGCTGGCCCACCTAATCATGAATCACTGACATGACTCTTTGCTTGAGGGTCTTTGCTCCAGCTCTAGGCTATGAACCCTACGGAATACCACCCCGTGTTATGTTTCCCAAAGCCTCCAAGACTCAAATCAGGGTGTCCTATAGTAGCGAGGCTGCCACATACTCTAGTAGGGCCTATCCTGCCTCTCTCTCAACCTCTAGATCTAACATGACCCCTCTTTGGGGATACTCCCCTAGGCCTATCCCTATCTCTAGCTCTAAACTAGCCTCTTCTTCAGGCAACGGGTATTAGAATGTCATGTGTCTCTCTATCAATAGTAGCTCTGGTCCTCACCAAGTGTCGATCAAAACATATAAAGGACTCAGCACATACGAAACAACTACTCTAGATAGAAATAAAAGAATGAAGAGATGTTTTCATAAAGTTTTGTAGCCTCTCGAGGATAGCATTGATCCTCAAGACTCTGCTAAACTTGTCTTATGTACACTGGGACCTACAAACCTAAGACTCTAATACTAACTTGTAATGCCTAAAACCCAGGTGTGATGGCACCTACCTTCCCAACTCAGTAGGTCAGCCTAACTCACAGGTTATAATATGTAAAATGTAAAACAAAAGTAAGATATAAAATGCGGAAGTCTTCTATTAACCCAAAACAGGTGTCACTGTACATAGCTACTAAAACTGAAGTTTATACAAATTCAAGCATTTTAATATCTCGAATAAGTAAAGATACAAAATATAAATGATAAGAGACATTCGGTGACTATGGAATGGATAAGAAACTACCTCAAAGTGTCTCAAATGAATAGGTGGAAGCGATCAATGGATCTTAGGCCCTAAACCTACATAAAAGTACATAAAATGGAATTTTGAGTACAAAATAATGATGCATCCTAGGATGGCTAACTATATAGAGAAAACAACAACTCATAATCCCCCAACCAGTCCTCCAAATACTATAACCTATAAATAGTTTATATACAGTAGCCCAACAATAGTTCATGAAATAATACAAAAACTAAACAACTATCTAGCACTATCAATAATTCACAAAATCCCTATTATTTTCCCCTTTTCAACTAACACCACTGTCTAGATGTTAACAAGTATCAATAATCCCAAGTCCTCCACAAGTTCTCAATATGACTAAAGGATAAACAAAGATCACGTTATGAGAAGGTTCCCTCAACAAGTATCAATAAAGTGACAAGCTACCACACTTAAAGCAATAACTTGAAATAAAGTAAGCAAGTTGCCACACTTATAAAGGATACATCACCAATATAATGCAGCCACACTTGCCTCAATGGATCGTTAGTGTGAGCAAGTTACCACACCCAATTACTAGAAAAACTTGTGTGTGCTACACGGTAATCACCTCACGATAGTCAACAATATCAAGTTTCAATCAAGTGTCAATGGAAGTGTCATCAAGTAGTCAAATATGATAGTCATCATGAAGGATTAACAACAAATATAATGTAAGACTCAATTAGGTGCCCTCAAAGAAGCACCTATCAACATGTATACAATTCATCAGTTTTTCATATATATATTCCACCTATATTCACTTGTTGCCAAGATAGCCATAGTTGGGTATCCAGTATATGTATAGTAACTCAATTAGCTAGCCAATGTCAAAGTCCCTAATAGTCCGATTTTGAATATTATCATTAACTTATTCATATGTCTATTTCTGAACTCTGACACAATCAGGTTTTAATATAATCATTAGCTTATTTAGGTTTTTGTTGTCGAAGTCTGGCACAGTTAGGTTTAAATATAATTATTAGCTTATTTAGGTTCCTTCTGTCAAAGTCTGACACAGTCAGGTAATTGATATTCCATAATTACTATCAATTTATGAGCCAATTTTTGCCACAATAATGATATCAATAATAAGGTTCCCAAATAATAAAATCATGAATAAGTTACACGAAATAATAAAGTTCTAGTCAAGTCATTTCTAGATTAATCAAGTTATGAACATGTTACCACAACAACAAATAATATTAAGGCCACTTAACCATTTTAACAAGTATTATCTCACATCAATA
Organism: Withania somnifera; assembly: GCA_039654485.1. Taxonomy (NCBI): domain Eukaryota; kingdom Viridiplantae; phylum Streptophyta; class Magnoliopsida; order Solanales; family Solanaceae; genus Withania; species Withania somnifera. Next base: position 7,412 of record JBDJHY010470913.1, on the reverse strand, counting down.
AAGTAATTCGAGTCTAGTAGTATCAACAAATACAAGGAGATAGTATGACTTTATTCCCCACAATTCAAGCTTAATCAACATCTCCACTATATGTCTAATCCCGGTAGTGGTATCTATTACAAGGATACTAATAGTTTAACAAGGTCATTTTCCCAATCAAGTATGTAATTAGGCCATGAATTCTACACCAAGGAACCCTATTAGCAATACATAAATCAATTCAACACCTTACAATTCAATCAAGTATACATGTAAGCCAACGATTTCCTCGTGTTTTACATCATTTCAATTAGTTCAACTCTAGTCCCAACATGGTAGATAATAGTATCCCAAATCACCCAAGACACCCCAATGGAAAAACAATTAGCAAGTAATTTAACAATTTATAGAAATCCATTCAACATCAACTTGCCTTAATTTTGAAGAACCAATATACTTAAGTTCTTTACCCTTTTGAATAACATCAAACCGAGAAAATTCCTAGTGATATACTAAAGAATATCTCCTTTAATCTTACCCAAAATTGGTAAAGATAATGATTTTTGTGAAACACAATGAGGAAATTTGGGGTTTAAAGTCCACTTACTAGGTGCCAACTTTATCACGTTCACCAAATATATTTAAGGCATAAAAAAATATTATTGGTCTAGTAGCACTCTTCTTCCATCAAAATACACTTTTTAATTAGTAATTATTAACCATTGATTTTATCTTTAATTTTCCATATTAAAGTATTATAGGTCTTCTTGGAATATTCAAAGCTTCATCCATTTACTTTAATGATTTGGATCTTCCATGGATGTCATCAGGCAGTATTTGAGTGTAAAGATAAAATGAATGTTAAGATTAAATAATAGGAATTGAAATTTAGTAAGTGGTAGTTAGGTGGATTGCCTACTTAATATAAATAGACCAAGTTAAACTACAAAGTAGGTGTATCACCTACTTGGATTTTTTGACGAATTTAAAAATACAAAAAAGTGCATCACTTACTTAGACTCTTTGAACAACTTGAAGAACCAAGAATTTGCATCACCTACTTAGACTATTTCTGATTTAAAAAAATATGGCTCAAAATTAAGCATAAGATTGTCGATCATTAGGTTTCTCCTTAGAGACCAAGATAAGCTCACTTTATTCATTATTTCAGTCTAAAATATTCACACTTTTTCTAAAGCTCTCTCTCTCTTTCTCTCAATGATTATACAACTATTTTAAATACTTCCTAGGTTCTGGGAGATCCAACTCTTTCTTACTAATGTAAGTAAATAATTCATGGATTTGACTTAATTCTACATTGGAAACTTATCAGAATATATTTTATCTTTTTTTAAGTGTAGGAAAATGATGAGTGGTGAAATTATCGCCGGTCGAAGCTTTGCTCTAGCCGATAGGCTAGTAGTAAGCTTGTCTACAATAAAGTTCTCTTGGATGAAATAAAATCTTCATTCAAAGATCTTCTTGATCATTTTTCCTACATGTTCTTTACCCTTGATTTGAGGCTATTTATTTTTTAAATTGATTATATTTCAGAAAAGTATTATTTAGAAGTGACTGGAGTTGAAATAATGAAAAAATGACCCAAAATGAGGTTAAAATGAAAAAAAAAAGTTGAAAGGAGAAAAGGTCAAAAATATCTTTTAGAAGTTGATTATCGGCAAAAAGGACTGATAAATCATTACGTAAACATCATCAAGGAGATCGATTAATCGGTCAATTGACTGATAAATTGGTAGGTCATCTTTGGTCAAAGGATGGATAAATCTATCATTTGTGTTGATTAATCAGTTAGTGCCTATAAATTAGTATTTTTGATTAATAAATCGATCAACTGGTGTCCTCCGGATAAAAATGGAATTTCATACCTTTTTCATTTTCAACCCATACAAACCCCCAAAACTCAATTCTAATCCTTTGGTTCTCTATACTTCAAAAGAAGGTAAGAATACCACTACTATACCTTGGGGTTGAAGATTTGTATGAAATCATTAATGTATTTTTACTCATCTCGTCTTGTATTCATTGTGTATTTCAGTGTGTAATTTGTATGTCTTTTTTAGATTTTATTTTATAGAGATAATTTAATAATTATACAAGATTTTGATTTTGATTTTATTGTTTTCTCTTATATAATCTTTATATTTATTTATTATTATTTTGGTTTGTGAAAATCTAAATCATTCGTATACTTAAGTACTTTCCAAAGAAGAATAGGTTATTATAGGACTTGCCAATTTATCTTTGTTTATCTTGAAAGCATAAATTAAGATTGAGAACATTGATTTATCAGTATTTTTCTCATTTAATGGACTTGAATTAGAGATAGATTTAATCCTAGTGTAGCCAAGTTGGTTTTTTTATATGCTCCTTAGCTTGTTTCGAGGGAATACGCAACTAAAGGTCTGTTAGTGTTTGCAAGAAGCTAGCGGCATAGTAGAATCCAAGGATAATCTATAAATTTACTTGTAATTAATCAGTTTTTAGATCAATTTAATGGATCATTAGTAGAATCATTTCCTTACTTGTTCTTGTTTTCATTTGGTTTGTGAAGCCACTGATCAAACCTTTGTTTTTTATACGTTTTCTTTTTTGTATCACTTTATATATATTTGTTTTCTTTACGTGTTCCATTCTTACTTGATTTCCTTTACACAGTTGTTTAGATTTGTTGGACTAAATTTAAGCTTTTACCAAAAATATTGTCAACATTGCGGAATTATTTAGTGTACTAAGTTAGTTCAGGAATTAGAGTTAATTTATTTGATTCAATTTGTGAACATGTATTTTATCTTTTTGGTAGTTTTGTAGGGTAGTTTAAATTATGTTTTTGTTTTTTTATTTGATAAATGATATCTTGGGATAAAAATAAAGTTCGTGTAATCCATTCATTCAAGACCCATGCCCTAACCTTAAGAAAAATTGTGAGAATGCCATCGGGAGCAAGAATTGTGCACCTTCTAGTTCCTGTGTCAGGTATTCAAATGTCATGGGGTTGTCTACTCTTCATTAAGAACACTTATCAAATTGGATGTTGTGATCCTAAATGGATAAGTATGTATGAGGATTTTGCTCAAGGAATTTCAAGTGTTAGGAGATTGCTTTGAAAGGCACAATGAATTATGTCAAAGTGTGATAATACTACTTGAAATTGGCATCTACAATTTGGTGGATACTTTAAGTGCAAAATTTAAAATTTGTGACACTTAACACCAAGAGGTTGTAGATGTTTATTTGGAGTTTTCACCCATGTATAAGGAATGAGGATTGACTATCGGGAATTGATGGAGATCGGTAGTCCATCCAACCCAAGATCATTTAATATGATGAAATTGAAGAAATGATACTAGTGGTTCTAATAAAAGTTCATCAATTCATGATTTGATTCTCTAGCACAAATAGGATGAGGTTTCCAAAATTGAAACAACTTCAACTCATGCACCTTAGACTATATTCTATCAATTTTTCAACATTGTGCTTGGATGAGGATGAAGAAACAATAATATCAAAGCCATTAGAGAATGTGGTTGAAGATGATGTGGGTGTGTTCATGTTAAAGTTTGTTGTTCCAAAGCGACAAAATGAAATTCACAATTTAGGTGAAGAAATGCAAAATGTGATCAAGTCTTGGCCTTTCTATCAATTTTCCATGACCCCATGAAATCCAAAGAAAGCTTGATTTTAAAGTTGAGACAGGGGTTCAATTCTTGGTAAATTGATGGGTGCCAAGTTTTAGTTTTTAGTTATAAATTTCATGTCTTTACATTTTTTAGAGTAGATTAGGACAATGTTTTTGAATAACCCACAAAGGCCTAGTTGATATGGAGTTGAATGAGCTTGTAGGTAAATTTTGAGGCAAATAAACAATCAAGGAGATAAAATGGCAAACTACTAGATAGTTCGATGATGAGCCAAAACTCATAGTTAGTATTGGTGATTTTCTGGACATTTCAATGACCAAAATGCTAAAATTGGCAATTGAATAAACTGTCCAGTAGCTAGAAAACAAACTTAGGAATCAGGTATAGGGGTTTCACACCTCTGACAAAATGATTGCATGTGTAGAGTTGCAGGTGCGTAATTAGTTCCACTAGGGCAAACTGTGCTTCAAGCTTCAAGTTCATTGGAACAGAAAAATTTCTTTTGAGGCCAACTCTACCTAAAAATCAGACCATTATTAGAGTGAAATAGAAACGTCGCAGGAGAGACACCTCCCCACAGGAGAAAAATTAGGCCAGTTTCCAAAAAATATAAAGGGTTAACAGTTGCAACTGTCCCCCCATACACTTTCTAATTTTTTATCCCTTTTTCCTTTATATTTCTTGCAACATCACTCATACACACTCCACAAATCATGTTTCCTAAATAAAAACCTCAAAATGGAATTTCAGATTCAAAGAAAAAGGAACCTCAAAATTCAAACCTCTACGAACACAAGTATTTGGATATAACCTCTTGAATAAATGCAAGGTTATTCTACTTACAATAGACCCTTGTGGTCATGCCATTGTTCAGCCCTTCATATAGCGGGAGCTTTAATGCACCAGGTTATCCTTATAAACTAGGTATGCTCTCTGATTTTCTATATATTTGGACATGGTAGTGGAGGGTAATACCATGTAATGTGTTATGGAAATTCTTGTTTGAGGTTAGATATCCCTATAAATGAAGTGTTAAACCATGGTAGAAATTATTTTTATTTTGAAATTAGGACTGTCACGCTTTTGGTATTTCGGTGATAAGCATGTTTCGGGTGTAGTGCTTGTGAAATTTCAAGAAAAAATGGCATGCTTAACCATGTTGTTATACTAGGTAACTGTTGGGGATAATGGGCCACAGGTATGGAATTTTTTATTACCCTATTATGTCTAACCTGTGATGATTCTTCCAAATGTGTGAACTTTAGTAATTTTAATAAATTTATAGGTACTAAACTTATTTTTCTCCAGCGATGTCGTACCAATGATTGAACTTTTACAGGTATGATTAACTGGTTACTTCTCCCTCTATAGTGGTGATGAGACATCGACCGTTGTGACCCTGCATTTGCTACTAATCCGTTGCAAGTGCAATCCCTATATTTTTAACTACAAAATAGTAGCTCTCTCGAGCTCTGTCCTATGCTTCTTTAATTGATTTTCTTGGCCTAAATGTGTCATTATACATTGCTTTAAATGTGTACATGAGTGTTTGACATGTTTAATTTATTTTTTTACTTTAAAGCTTTGCACTGGCACTATAACTAGTTGATGAAGTGTTCTCGACCAAAAAAATTGGAGAGGAACATAAGTTTGAGCATTTTGATACCAGTAGGTTTATTTCCCCTTATTTTCATTGCAAAGAAAATTAAATCGGAGTTTAGCATTGAGATTAAAAATATGGTGAAATGGATTCCTAATTTCTATGGTTACTTGCTTCATACCTACCATTTGTGAAGCCAACAGGAGTAAGTGAGAGAGTTCTATGCCAATATTAAGTGTATGAACTACTCGAACCTTGAGATCATGACAGGATTTAAGGTGGTTCCATTTGGGAACTAGGTAATCAATGACTTTTATGGTCTTCATACAATAGAAACCATAAATGCTAGACCCAGAACATGGTTGGTTTTGAAGTTGTATGCTCCAGGAAAGGAGGTCCTATGGGTAGAAAAATGAGGAAGTCGTTGTAGACTAAGCTTTAGATGTGGCTTCATAGTATTTGTGGCAAAACGTTTTCTCTATAAACAAGTCTAATGTTCAAACTCTACAAATTCAAATGATTATCAACATTCTTGATAACATTCATGTGAATGCCAAGGACTACATAGTATGCAATATGAGTGAGTATTTGCACCAGGGGAGCCCTACTTTAATATTCCCATTATTGATCACTGAATTATGTAGATGTGATTGTGTAAAAGAGCGCCCCAAGGACCAATATATGCTTCTTGAGAGGAAGTTTACCCACTGGAGGTAAAAGGGGAAGGAAGTGCTCTGAATGTAAAGAAGAGAAAGATTGATTCCACCATTGCACAAGTGACTACTTTTGAGGCAGCATTTGGTGATATGTCCCAATAGTTGTGTACTATTCATGAGCTGGTGTCACAGCTCCCATGATCTTCACAGGGCCAGTTCACAAGAGAGGAGATGCAGACGTATCTCGATGCTTAAAAGATATATGTAAAAGCTGTTTCTAAGATTGTTGCTACTGTGACAACACTTTATACTACCTACATATATTTCACCAAGTCCCATGCCATACTTCAAGCAGACTACAAGTTAGAAAAGGAAAAGAGCAAGAAGACCCGTAAGTTTACATGGAATAAATAAACTCAATCTTTAAATGGACATAGCTTAGCAAGTGGATACTAGTGAGAGATAAGGAAGATAACGAGTAGTACTAAATTTTCTCTGATGATTAGAGGGAAGATTAGGAGGAGGATGACAATTCTCAATCCTTAATCCAATAGTGATCTATTCGGCTCTTGGTTTTCTAGTTTATGCATACCATAAGTAACCTCTACCCTCTTTTTATCTATTTTATGATATTATATTGTTCTGAACTTAGGTATTAAGGGAACTTTGAGTTTTAGTTGGGCGTGGAGTATGATATTTGGATGTTTTATTATGATGCTTTACATTGTGCACTTTTTGGCCTTTATTTTATTTTAATAATTGTTTTCCCTTATCGGGATTGTTATTGTTGATATTATACCCTCATCGAACTTGACACTTGTATTTTTTTATCTTTATATTATTATATTGTGGATTAGTGTTTATTTTTCTAATTTAATTTTTAGTTTGTTATTATTAGTTTTTCTTATTTTTATTTTTTTTTCTTATTAGTTTGTAGTGTTGAGTTGTTTTCCAGATGATAAATAGAGTAATGACTAAAATTTTGGATTTTTATTGTATTTTTGTAGTTAGAAGTGTAGATATTCTCAAAATGAATACCTAGGATTTTACTAGTAAATAGTCTCCATATTTAGCCGATCCGTTCAAAATTCTATAAATTTTGAAGATCAAGTTGCATAGAAATAAATGGTTTAGTGACAATATTTTAATTCTTTTTGGGACTCTTAATTGACTTGTTGGTGATAATTTGAATGTAATGACTCATTTTGTCATTTACTTGTTTTTTGCCTTTTTTGTATTTAGAGCAGTTTGTTAGCTGCCCCAAATAATTTACGACTTGTTGGGATTCGTAGTTTGGTGTCATGGTAGCTCATTTTCCAATTCTCAGTTTTTCTATTTTGGAGTTTCAATTTTAAAGTGGTGGAACTCGAGAGTGGATTTGTAATAAGTGTGGTCAGAATTGAATTCCAATAATTGCACTAGATTTGGAATGCTAAATTTGGTCTAGATGGGCCATAAGTTCGTATTTTGTTTTGAGTTTGAGATGATTTGTCTAAATTCAATTTAGCCAAAGCTCAT
>JBDJHY010470808.1:3921-28001 GCA_039654485.1 Withania somnifera | reverse complement strand
TCATGCTTAACTCAATTGTAGACTATGCCTCCCCTCAGAGAAGGTATTCAGACCAGGGCGGGATCTAGGGCAATAATCAAGGCCAGATTCCCTCAACTACACCAGAAGTTCCTGTTGATCAGCCTCTACCTGTTAACCATGATAATGTTATGACTGCTGAATCATAAACTATTTCTATGTACTTAGTTCTCTCTTGGATTAAGATGACTTCCCCGATGTTGTTAACGCTATGCTTCAGATTTACTCCTTTCATGTTTATGCCTTATTATACCAGGGCATACTTTGTCATTCGTTACTCCTTATATTTCTGTGATTTCATAGTTAGTCCCAAAACTCTTCGAGTGCCTTTTTAATTTTCTACCTCTATAGGTGACTCAGTTATAATAAAAAGAATGTATAGAAACTGTCCAATTTTAGTTTTTTAAAAAGTCACCACAATTGATCTAGCAAAGCTTGACATGATAGATTTTGATGTCATTTTAGGCATGGATTGACTTCATTAGTGCTATGGTTCAATCGATTAAACGACCCATGTGGTCAAGTTTTGATTCTTAAATGAGCATATACTAGAGTGGAAGGGTAGTTAGTCAATTTCTAAAGGTCATTTCATCTCTTACCTTAGGGCTAGAAATCTTACCTAAAAAGGGTTCATATACTATCTAATTTGGGTTAGGGATAGAGGATTCAAAACCCCAACTCTTTGATTAGTCCCAGTCATAGTTGAGTTTTTAGCAGTGTTTCCTGATGATCTCCCTGGGGTCCATCCAGTTAGCGAGATAGACTTTGATATAAACCTTTTTCTAGATACTCAGCCCATATCTACTCCTCCATATAGGATGGCACTGTACGAGCTCAAAGAGTTAAAGGATTAGCTAAAAGAACTTCTGTATAAAGGTTTTATCTGATCCATTGTGTCCCCATGGGGTGCATTTATCCTTTTCGTGCTTAAGAAAGATGGTTCATTCATAACTGCACAGATTACCACCAATTGGATAAGGTCACCATCAAGAATATGTATCCAACACCTAGAATTTATGACCTATTCAATCAGATTTAGGGTGCTAGTTTCTTTTATAAAATAGACCTCATATATGGCTACCATGAGCTCAAAGTTAGGAGTATAATATTCCAAAAAAAAAAACTTCCCAACACGGTATGATCACTTTGAGTTTGTGGTTATGTTTTTTGGACTGATAAATTCTGCTGCAACTTTTATGAACCTTATGAAAAGGGTGTTCAAATGGTATTTGGATATGTTTTTGATTGTACTAGTAGATTTTATTTTGGTTTACTCCAAAAGTAAGATAGAGCGTGCAGACCATTTGATGATTGTCTTGAAGACTCTTCAGGACCACCAGTTTTTTGCCAAATTTTCTGAGTGTGAATTTTCATTGTGGCCAGTTACTTTCGTAGGCCATTTAGGTTTAGACAAAGGCATTCAGGTAGATTCACAAAAAATAGACGCAGTTAAGAACTAGGCCTAGACCAACCTCTCATTCAAATATTTAGAGTTTCATGGGTTTTGGTATTTATTACAGGAGGTTTATTGAAGGCTTTCCCTCTGTTGTTGTATCTTTGAATATATTAGCATAGATGAAGGAACAATTTCAGTGATCCAATACTTATGAAAGAAGCTTCCAGAAATTGAAAGATAAGTTAACTTCATCCCCAATGTTGACTTTTGTAGAAGGTACATATGGTTTTGTAGTTTATTGACATACCTCTAAAGTGGGGCTTGGTTGTGTTTTAATGAAAAATAGTAAGATGGTAGCTTATGTATCTAGGAAACTTAAGGCTCAAGAAAAGTGTTACCTCACTCATGACCTTGAGATGGTATCAATTGTGTTTGCCCCTGATGATTTGGAGGCATTACTTATATGTTACCCATGTGGATGTGTTTTGCTGATCATAAGATCTTGCAGTATGCATTCTCTCAGAAGGAATTAAATCCTTATCAAAGAAGGTGGTTAGAACTTTGAAAAGATTAGGATATGAGTATGTTGTTCCATCCCGATAAAGTGAATGTAGTGGATGATGCTTTGAGTATATTTTCTATGGGTAGTGTGGCTCATGTAGAGGATGAAAAGAAGGAATTAGTTAGAGATGTGCATTGATTTGTTGCTCAGGTGTTGATATTTTCGATTCTATTAATGGAATCATATTGGTTTAGAATGCTTCACAATCATCCTTGGTAGTGGAAGTGAAACAAAGGCAGAGTAGTGATTCTGTATTAATGAAGCTTAAGGAAACGGTTCTTGCAAAGTAGGTTGAGGCTTTCTCCCAAGGGGTAGGTGGTGTGCTTCATTATAAGGGTCGTATATGTGTTGCTAATTTTGATGGGATGCAGACACAAAATTTTAACATAGTCCCATAGTTTCAGATATTTAATTCACCCCGGTCCCACCAAGATGTACTAAGACATAATGAAAGTCTATTTTCTTGAATGATATGAAGAGGAACATAGTAGATTTTGGTGCCTAGTTCTCTAATTGTTAGCAGGTGAAAGTTGAGCATAAGAAACCCGGGGGTGTGACCCAAGATTTTGAGATTCTGAAATGGAAATGGGATGTGGTGAATATGGACTTCATCTTGGGCTTTTCTCATACTCACAGACAATATTACTCCATCTAGGTGATTATGGATAGGATGACCAAGTCAGTTCGGGTCTTATCTGTTAAGACTTCCTATACAACAGAGGATTATTCTAGTTTTTCATCCAGGAAATCATCAAATTTTATGGGATTCCCTTGTCCTTCATCTCATATTGGGTTACTCAATTCACTTCTTAGTTTTGGAAGTCTTTTAAAAAAGTATGGCTACTCAGGTGAATCTAAGCACCGGTTTCTATCCCTAGACTGATGGTCAAGAAGAGCATACCATTCATAACTTGAAGGAAGTATTGAGAGCTTGTGTGCTGGATTTTAAGGGTAACTAGGATGATCACTTGGATTTGATTGAATTTTCATACAACAACAATTACCATGCTAGCATTTAGATGGATCCTTATAAGGTAGAAGGTGTAGATCTTCCATTGGTTGGTTCGAGGTTTGTGAGTCAGCCTTGATAGGCCCAGACATAGTTTATAATGCTATGTAGAAAGTTTATATTATTAGGAAATGATTGAGAGTAGACCATAGTAGGCAAAAGTCTTATCCAGATGTGATAAGAAGGTAACTTGAGTTCGCAGTTGATGATTGGGTGTTCTTAAAAGTTTCTCCCATGAAGGGATTTATGAGGTTTGGAAGGAAAGGAAAGTTCAGTCCCCACTATACCGACCTATATTAGATTATAAGTAAAATATAAAAGGTAGATTATGGATTAGATTTGCCTGCAAAATTAGCATCAGTTCATCTAGTCTTCAATGTGTCCTTGTTGAGAAAGTATGTTGGGGATCCTTCACTCGTTGTTCCCCTAGACAGTTTGGGTGTGAAGGATAGCCTATCTTATAAGGAGGTTCCAATTTAGATTTTAGAAAGTCAAGTGCGCAAACTCAGGAAAAAAGGTAGCTTCAATCAAAGTCCTATGGAGGAGTCATTCAACAGAAGGAAATACTTAGGAAGCAAAAGCAGATATGATGGCTAAATACCCCTACATGTTTCCTCCTAGTCCCAGTTCAGCTTGAGGTAACTATTACCTATTCCATCTCATAGATGTTTTTCTTATATTTTTTATTCTTTGTCAGTCTATTACAATTTGATAAACACAAAAAGGTACCAACATACTTAGTTACTTCTATGCTTTCATTTAGCTGAGTTGATTTTCATGGATTTCTGTGTATTCAGTTTAGCTAGGTGTTTATTTCAAAATTCAGCTCCATATTTGAATTTATACATATAAATATTTAGTCTCCTCAGTTCATGCTTAGTTTCCTTAGTTTTATCCTTTACTCGAGGATGAATGATCCCTAGGGTGAGATATTATAAGTCCCCATAAAAGGTCTATCCTTGGATCCAACCCTTAGACCAGTACCTGGGTATAATTCAAGAATCTGGGAAAAATTTATGAAAGCTTAGTTTAATGTCAAGATTGTTAACTGTACTATTTATAGTACGAACAGTAATATTGACACCTACACTGAGGTCAAGATGATGACTTCTTGTTCCCCTAGTCCACGAACCACAATATGGACAGAAGTATGCATACTAAATACTGTATTGTTAAATCATACATCCAAATCCCCAATTGTCATGTTTTAAAACATTGAGACTACAGATCACAGTACAAATCATAGTATGAATACCCCAGCCTATACTTTAACCTTGTGGTATTAGTGTCAGGACCTAAAAATCTAGTTGTGATATCTTCTACATTTCACCTGTAGATAAGCCTAACCCTGGCATAGAGCAAGTAGAGATGGGCCAGTACCAAAAACCTAAAAGAAAAAGGAGAGGAGAGGAAGAGAAGAAATAGAAGTAAAACATTATATACATAACTGAACTTGACTCCCTGGAACCTAGTATCGTGGCTGTAGAGTGTCTAAATACAAAAAGGTAAAAGGTACAACCTACAACGGTGAAAAACTACAAACTAGATTGTCAGAATCCAATTGGAATAACTGTATAGACAGAAGGAAGATTGGCCAACATGAATGCCAACAACTCACCATATATTCTGAACATCACAACGCTAGTTTGCATGAATTGTGTCTACCCTGATAACTCTTACTAGGACCTGCATCAGGAAAAGATGTAGAAGTGTAGCATGAGTACCAAAAACAACAGGTACCCAGTAGGAGTCATAGGACAACTGCACAAAGTAATCATAATAAAATTAAAGAGCGGTCAAAAGCAACTAAGACAGTAGTACATACTGTACTACCAAAAGAGAAACTACAACAATAGCTAGCAAATGTAGTTAAGGGGAAACTTTCATCATGTAAATTATTAACTAATATACATAAAGGAAGCCAACAACAAGGTATAAGATACAGACTAGGGATACAAGCAGATCATGACCAAACGTGACACATACCTGAAGCTCCAATGTAACTAACATATAGAAGGACCAACTAGTGAATGCCAAACTGTCAACCAACTAAGTTAGCAGCAATTATAGCAAGTGCATGAATAGTACCTACCAGAGAAAAAAAGTTACAAAAAAAATCTACTAGAAAACAAACTCGACCAGTACCATATTCTACTGGGTAGGTACAATCGGGGAACCAAATAACCAAATAGGTACTCCCCTACTAAGTCTCAAAGGCTACAAATCAACCTGTAAGGATACAATGCAAAGGGTGCTGAAAAGTAAATAGTGTCCATATGCACCCTCTCTGGTACATGACTCAGTTAGGTGCAGACCCATGGAAGTTTTCTTGTATACTTTCCCAGCCTACCCCGTACACCCCTCCCTCGAACACGCAACATACCCCAGGCATGGTGACCCAAGTTAGGGATCCAATCCCACATACACAATCCTCATAAAAAGGCATCCAATGTCATAGTCATCAGGGCTAAAAGGCCAAAACGCAGGCTCAACCCATATATCATATCTCAGTGAAAGCCAAAGTCCAACTATGTAGGACAAAATCCAAATCTCGGGAAACCCATTTTCTCCATATAGGTAGTATCAAGAGAACACAATGATAGTGAGAAAATAGTCTCAAATGATATGAGAAAATAGCTCCATACTGATCATGAGCACAGTTTTGGAAATTTAAACATATATATAAAAAATCAGTTAATGGTAATTATTCTTTCAACATCCAGTTACCTATTTAAAACGTTTAATGTATGCTCACAATATAGAACCAATCCATATTCTAAACTAATCTAAGGCTACTAACTGGAATCTATAGGATGACTGCCAAGAACTAGTCACAAGTTATAATCCTCTCCTAGCCTAAACCTAGTCTAGATCCTCGATTAATCATATCTAGATATCACAAATTCCAAAGGGGATCCCATTAAGGGCCAAGCACACACCTATACCGAAAAAAAAGAACACAAAGCTACCATAGCTCAGTTTGATACAACTCACTCCCAGGATTGTACTGGGCTAGGGAATGATATAATAATATGGTCCACTAACCAACCAGTGGAACAGTAATCGGCTCTCCGGGGGCCCAAAGGACCACCCTCACTCTAATCGCGCATAACAGCACAGGCAGAGCACAAAATAATTGACTCTAAAGCCACCAACCTAAATAGAGGGATAGCTGCTAACCTCTAATCCCTAGTACAATCCCCTCACAAACCTCACTATTGACCAAATTTGGCGTATAACAATATGCATCAAAGGTGTTACTCCTCCACAAACCACAATGTAGTCCATAGTTGGCAGAGACACTCGGGCAGGGCAATATATCCCAAGGATAAATAGTTAAGCTATAAGACAGCTAAATGGGCCATAGGATAGAAAACTCAGCATATTAAGGCCCGACTAATCATCCTGGCCCAGAGCTGTAGATATTTACCATACATATATTACACTAATACCCAGTCTAAAAAAGTAGATGGTAGCCTACCCAGATTCTGGCAATGTCATCGAGAAATGTTCCTAAGAATCCCAAGATCATGTACAAAGCTTAGAATCACTCGAGGCAATAAAAAACATAACCCATGGGTGAATACGTGTAAAACAAGATCCATATTACCATATAAATAACGGGGTCAAAATCCAAGCTAAAATTAGGTCTGTAAACCCTAAGGAAAATATTTATACCAATGTGTAGACCACAACTCATACATTGTATCATGTAAAATAGTGCAAAATTTAATTGTAGGAACAAAATATATAAGCTAGAAAAGTTTATATAATAAAGAAACAAACAATTACCTGACAGAAATAATCGAAGAATCACCTAATGAGTTTCTACGGAGTAGAAATTGATTAAAGACTCTCAAATACTAATAATCTATATTGGAAAAATAAGAAAACTCAAGAATTAGGGATGAAAGTACTGGAAAAAAAATCAACTTTTATAACAACACCGATTGGCCGATAAATCAGCAAAATGACCACTTTATCGATAATAAATTTATCAATCTATTGGCTGATAAATCGGTCCCTGCAGACCAACCCTTGACAGATTTTTTCGATAGTTTTAACAATTCACATGGAATGGGAAAAGACTTCAATTATAACACTTAATTTATGAAATCTTTATGTAATTGATATTCGGGACTCAATAAAATCAACAAAAAGGCGAGTCGGGTCGTATAAGATGAGTAAGGCCCAAAATGCTATAATTTTAAAGGATTTTAACCATAAAAATACCAGGGAATCAACCTATTGGTCCCAGCAAGTCACAATTGACTTGGGGCAGTTGCAAGAGTGATCTAAGCATATAGAAATTGCGGGTGTCGTGGAAATGGCCCTGAGGGATGTTGCGACTAGTCCTAAATCCTAGTCTCTAATCTCAAATCATAGTTCAACCTAGGGCTGTGGTATCAATAATACGAGCTGTATTATTATTGTGGTATCTCCATAATAGTTTTTCAGAACATTTGAGGGCATCTTAGTCAATTCATATCTCTTCTAGGTTTAGTATCGTGTCATTTTGACTCTCTTAAGGGTATTAAAAATACCAACACTTAGCTAAAAACTCCATTTCTACGTTATAAACTCTTAGAATCATGAAAATATCCTCTCAAGCCAAGCCTATGTCTCTCTTCCAAGGTCAAGAAAACCTCAAGTTTCTCATTAAAATCTGCTAAGGGAAAATCTCAGAATCAGGTATTGGGTATTGAATGAAAGTTCCATTCACCTTCATGCCCAAAGTTTCATAGTTTTCAAGTAAATTACCATGAGTTTTAAAGTTTTATTCGATTCATGAATTATGTTGAATACTTATGCCTATTTATTTTCCATGAGGTTTACTCCTATGAATTTGCAAGTCTTCATGGACTTCATTTTTATGTACATGATTTTGATAATTTTGGAAAAGTTATAAAAATTTAATGTTATGGCTTTATTATATTAGAAAATAATGGTTATTGAAGCAATATGATTTTAGTATGATTTAATAATATGATATAGGTTAGGCTCAATTTTGTGTATTTTTTACATTTGGTATGATATTCATTTGATATAGATTGTTGTGCATCTAGACTTGTCCTTCAATTATTATTGAGCATTAGTATAGTACATGTTTTGGAGGATCATTTAGCATCGAGAGAATAAAGGTTCTAGATAACCCAAGTTACAAAACTACATTACCAGTAGGTTTATGCTTAGCAGTAAGGTTCTATCCTTAGCAAGATAGGACCCTTAATTTTCAATGTGGGGGTGTAGTACATTGACGTCCATATTGCTCACATGGTTGATGTCGGTTAGAAGAAACTCCCACCTTGTTTAGCTTTCAATTTTAGAATGCGATTAAGCATGTTGCATAACTCACTAGTTTATGATAGATATTTTTATTTTCACTATTATCATGATATCTAGTTTTCAAGCATGTTTTCAGTTAAATATGAGTCTTTATAACTTAATTTTATGGTATAACCCGATGCATAGTCTTGATACTTCATCATGTTTTAGTTTAGTCTATTACTCCATATCATTCAGCCTACTATCTTAGTGCTCCTATTTCCAGATTTATATTTGTGGATATGGATTCATGCCTTCAGATTATTACTATTGCATACCTACATAAGCAGTACATTTCAAAAGTACTGACACATACTTTTGCCTACACTAACAATGTAGATTCAGGCCATCTATCCCATGCTCCAGGATAAGCTTGGATCTCTATTCTACATACTTTAGTAGTGAGTCCTTATGGTTCGAGGGATTTGATATCGATCTAGAAATAATTATATCCCTTTGTTGTTTCAATTTTGACACTCTTTTCTATGAGTTAGAGGCCTATACTAGCCAGTTTATTTTTAGTTAGTAGAGGATGTACAGACATAATGTTTAGAATTTGAAGTATTTGGCTTTGATTTTTGACTTATTTTAGCTCCTTTGAATGCATGTTATATGACTTACTCACCATCATTTCTAGTTTTCATCATTGTTATAGTTTTCGCTTTATAGATAATATTGTTCAGTAGTGATGCTAAATACCGGGTCCATTGGGGTTCTCAACATAGGGTTAGTTGATGGTCCATTGGGGTTCTCAACACTGGGTCGCATTCGGGTGTATACTCGGGACATGATGTATTGGTTTTTACTATTTTATGGTTGATAGCCCATATCACCGATTTTGAACCCTTGCATGGTCTTGTGGGCCCATTTTTATTACTATATGATTAAAAAGGATTTTTTAAAACATTAAAGATGGACTTTTTAAATTATTTTTGAACTGATAGTAGACTTGGCTGCACCGGAGTGCTAGACATTATGTTTTGTACTAAGTTTTATACCCCGACATAGTCAGGTACTACATTGAGACTTTATACTATGATATAGATTCTTTAGAGGTACAAGTATAATGATGAGATTCATGAGTCAGTATGCAGTCTTTGCACCTACATGGACCTTGATAATCAAGGTTAGTAAGCAACTAGAAGAGGGGTATATGATATTTGGGTCTTTGTGCCTTCTATGGGTCCTTCCTACTAGATCTATGGGTACCAGAGGAGGAACATACATGTTTTTGACTAGCATCACATCATATTATTTTGAGTAGTTCTATCCTTATTTTCTATTAATTGGTTATACTCTCCAGTTGTATGGGTAGACAAAAGGTTTGTCTTTACTTGTTTGTATCCATCAGGTGTAAGGGCACTTGTTGGGATTATAGCTTGTTTTTTTCATTTTATTAGACTCCTGTATTAGTTATTGGATATCTTCCTTGGATTTCCTTCATGCCTGGTAGTATGTTATGTTTATTTGATAGTAGATTGTCTTTCCTTTTGCCTATTGTTTAGGTTACCGGTATACCATCTTATATTTCTTATTTTATATCTATTTATTAGTTGAGCATGGATTTAAGTAAGTTTCAATTTCTTTTGAAAAAATCTTTAATAATTGTTAACTATCTTTATAGAAATGTTTACTTGTTTGTGTTTTGTTTAGCTAGTTCTTCTGTGGTTTTCTCCACTTATTTGATTTTTATGACCTTTCCTTTATTCGATGTATATTTACTTCTTTTGTTTTTTATAATAAGCCATTCATTGTGTGATTTCAACTTACTCAATTACTTTAGCTTTTGGTACTCATACTGCTCTTCTGCATCTTTCTAACGTAGATCCTAAGACAGGCCTATGATGTTGATTTGCAAGATTGTGCTGGATTGTCTTTTTATGATTTAAAGGATAGTTCCTAGAGTCTGGTTCCCATTTGGCCTTTTATTATCCTTATTTTCCTAATATTTAAATTGATATAGATGTATTTTATACCGATGTACTTTCCTTCTAGTACTCTCTTACTTAGTGGCTCACTGTACTAGTTTACCAAATTTTGAGGTTTTTTACCGTTTATCTTCCATTTTGATTATTGTTCCACTTTTTTATTTGTTGGGTGGCTTGCCTACAGTGGAATGTGGATGTCGTCTATAACTAAGAAATTATTTCATGATAAATTGCTATGAGAGCTTTAGGTTTATTAGTATCCTCGGTACATAAGCCAATGCCTATTAGAGTCTTAAGGATCGATGTAGAGATGTTCATATCTTATGTCCGGAGGATTGTGAATCAGTGCAGAGATGTTCATCTCTTATATTCAGGAGGCTACAGTGACATCTTTACGAATATCATTCTTTTCCATTTCTATGTCAAACATTGTATCCTAGATGGTTTTTTGAAATATCACTTGTCCTAGTTCACTCTTCCATAGATGGAATGTACGAGGTCTTTAGTAGGAGAAGATGATGGTGAGCCTGCCATCTCACTACTTAGAGTTACATCTTAGGGCAGGGATAGATATCGACCTGAAGGTCGAGATCATGCCCATGCTATGGCACCAGCCAGAGTTGTATCACCTATTATAGCTCCAGAGTTTAAGCCTGAGCCAAAGCCTGTTTAGCAGCCACCTATAGTTCAAGAGCCAACCTATGTGCACTTGAGATAGTATGAGCACTGGTACAAGTTCTCACACTGATACTAGAGGTGTTCTGCTTTATCTTTTGGGTATGGTTAGTGGATAATATAGCGATGAGGCCTAGATATTCGCTCTGGAGGAAGCCCTAGGTGCATAGAGTATGGGAGTGCAACCCTCTATTGCAGTTCCTCTATTTCAGATACCTCTAGTTTTGACCTTTTCCACACAACCCATGTTTTACTAATTTCTACAATTACACAGTCATTGCTTCCCCACCTTTCTATGACTGAGGCAAATCAAAATTCGTTGAGAAGAATTTTGAGGTTGGATCCCTTGAGGTTTACTAGAACTCTTAGAGAGAATACTTGGGATTTCTATAATAGGTGTGACGAGGATTGTATAAGCTCTGTATGTTGGAGACCCATGGAGTTAATTTCACTGTGTTTCAAATAATTAAGTTAGCAAAACAGTGGTAGAGGTCTCTTATTGCTACCAAACAAACCCTTGCACCTCATATGACTTGGAGCATATTCTTTGAGATGTTTATGTCTAAGTATATTTCTCGTGTTGATAGGGAGAAAGTAAGCACTGAGTAGGATTGGCTATTACCGTTTATGAGTCCCGTTTCCACTAGTTTTTTGAGTAAGGGGCTATATTGATGCTGATAGAGTCAGAGAGGTTTATTCACTTTTCTATGGGCTAAGGATGAATAATCGGAGACCATAGAGATTTTGGTTTCTAGTGGATAGTCCTTCTAAATAATTGTTAAGAATGATGTTACTATGGAGGCTTTTCTTCATAAGAGTCATTAGGGTGGAAATAAGAGACCCCCACATAACGGAAACTTTAGTAGATCCTAGTTTAGTGGTAGGAGATCATGTTCTTGGGGTAGATTCCCTCCATAGCATTAACATCAGGCTCAGTCCAGCCATCCTAGTCATGCCTCACTTTAGACCTTATGTGATGGTACTCAGTGTTATTGTTATAATAATCAAAATTTAGGTCAGTCTTTGAGGGGTACTACTTCTGAGGCATCATTTAGTATAGCCATTTTAGTTTAGTTGGATTGTCTCGATAGGGTAGTCCATGGGTCTGTGCTTTGTATGTGGGGCTATTGGTCATTTTACTAGAGATTTCCCCTAGTGGGGGTGTTATTTAGTCACCATCTTTTCCAACTTATCCTATTCGAGCGGTGCCACCACAGGGAAAAGGTGGTAAGCTAAAGGTAGGGATGCTCCTTAGAGATCTAGGATCACTGGTCGTGATGGTAGCCTTGGTGGTGGTCATCATAAGTTTTATTCCATCCCAGGTTAACAAGAGGTAGAGGCCTCAGATATGATAATCATAGGTATCATTTCTGTATTCCATCAGTCAACTTTAACTTTGTTTGATCCAGGATCTATGTGCTCTTATGTGTTTGCATGTTGTGCACCTTTTTTGGGCTTGTTCCATAATTTATTCCTATACAAGTAGGTTTTTCATTAGTAGTTGATCATTTTGTGAGATCTTGTTTTGTGACTATTGAAGGTTATGAGACTTAGGCTGATTTAATATTGTTGGATATAGTTGATTTGGATATGATATTAGGCATTGACCAGTTATCCCCTCACCTTGAGGTTATGGATTATTATGCCAAGACCATTACATTAGTCGTACTTGATGAATCCCCAATTATTTGTAAATGAGTTTTATAGTCATGCACCATTGGGATCATTTCTTGCCTTTAGGCAAGCTAATTATTTTCCCGTGGTCTTTTGGTTTATGTTGCTTATGTTTGAGATGTTTATATTGATACTTCATCTCCTAAGTCGTCCTTGTGGTTACTGAGTGTACTGATGTGTTTCTAACTGACCTATCTCGCCTAGAACCTTAGCGAGACATTGATTTTGTGTCATAACCAAATTTCTTTGGTCATGATGGAACCTACCATCCTACCAGTAGGTGAACCAACCCTATATCTTAGAGCCACGAGTGATGGGCTACTACAACGAATATAGATACGTGCAATCACAACAAGAAGAAGCAAATAAAAAAAATGAAATAAAGAAACAAGATAACATAAAATACAGTCAACAAACCTCCCAAGACCCGGTATCAGTATATATAGAGCCTACTAAGGTATGAGTACGAATGTAAATATAGTACAAGGTTCTTCTCTAAAGTACAAAAGAGACAAAATATGGTTGATGAGATGCAGACTAGGATGGACATTTGGAGCTCACACTATATCTCCAAAAGTCCATGGCAATAAGGCATGAAAAATAAGGTCATCTGCTGGTGCTAGTAATTGGATCCATACTAGGAAGACACAAGTGCAGTATGAGTACAAGTCGCCAAAGAAATAAGTACCAGTAGGCTTCAAGACTCACTAGGCATATAACAGGCACAATCATAGTAAATAATAGAGATGTGAAGAAAGTAGGGTACAAAAGCAAATAAGACAGAACAGGAAGCTAGCTATATAGAAAAAAGCAAGAAAACAGATAGCGAGCTAAATATCACAGGCTAATCACAGAGGAAAAACTCAGGTAAAGAAGGAAAGATATACCTGGGATCCTTGCAGGAATACAGTAATAATACTACAAAATGTAAAACAAGACAAAAGTACAACAAGAGTAGGGGGAACGGGCGGTGTACAAGTAACCTCAAGGTTATGAAAGAAATATACAACAAGTGAAAATCTGCACAAATAGTCCTACAAGGTAAGGATGTCCACAACTAGGAACTACAACTACCTCTAGGATTATATAAAGCAGTAGAAGCATATAAAGATGATTGTTGGAGATGTTTTGGAGTAGTTAAAGATGATTCCCAGTATTTGCGAGCTTTTCCTTTAGACATCAGGTAGGCTATGACTTATCGATCTTATACTTGGCTTATATTTTAAATGATGGTAGCATTTAGCTTATCCTTTGGTTGGGTTTTTATGACTGGTTCCTTTGACATCATCTACACCTTTTAGTTCGGTTCTTGTGCTTTTCTCTTGGGTATTGTGATATTTTTTATATTACCCATGTGGCCTTATGTTGGCCTTATATTGATTTTGGAACATAGATGGTGGGATTTTGGGAATTTTCGTGAGTCACAAACATCGATAGATGGTTTCTAGTTGTTGTAGAATTATTTGTATCTATGAAAGGATAGAAGGAGTGATTTTGATCTATTAGTTATGTTTGTGCACTTCATTATCATGAAAATCCATTTTTATGCATTGGATTTTACTATTTTATGGTCGAGAGGCACCAATTTCTATACCTTGCATGGCCTTGTGAATTCTTTTCAGTACTATATGATTAAAAAATATAAATTGGTGACTTTCACTGATTTTTCATGATAGAAGGTTTATGGACTTTTCTAATATTTCAAATTAATACTAGACTTGGGTGTTCCTAAGCTCTATATATTTATTTTTATCCTAAGTTTTAGATCGAGACGTAGTCGAACATAGCTTTTGAGACTTGATATTGTTGATATAGACTTATCAAAGGTCCGAGTACTATTACGAGATTCATAAGTTAGTATGTGGTCTATGCACCTATATGGACCTCATCAATCTGGTATAGTGAGAGACCAAAGGAGGGATATATGGGTATATAGCATCCTCCATAGGTCCTGCCTGCTAGACCTTGATCACAAGTGAAAATATACATTTTATTACCTTAATCTACATATATTTTACCCTTGTTTTGAGAATAATTTATGGAATTTGCAAGATTAAATGTGAATAATAGTGCAAATAGGTGAGTAATACCTTGTTTAACATGTTTATAACTCATTTAGTCTAAAATAAGTGCAAAAATAAAGAAAAGAAGGTTAGACGGGATCACATGTTCAAAACGGCTAGATTAGACATGTTTTAGTGTATTTCTTTTGGATTTTTGTGTTGAATGGCCTAATGATTTGTTGTGAAATTTTGTAGGTTTATTTTGGGACTTATTTTTAGGCTAAATATTTATGTAAAGAATCAAAAACAAAAAGGAATTAAAGTGCCTAAAAGTCACCAGTGAACTAGCTAAAGTTAATTACTTGGTTACGGTAGATTTCAAAGATTCTTGTGAGGGATTGAAATGGATATCTATAGATTGAGTTGGAAACCACTAGAAACCTATTAAAAGATTTTAAGGATATGTTATCAACACAAAGTAAATTGTAATGACAATTCAAGACGAGATGCTAAAATTGTTGGTGAATTATAGTCTTGAGAGCTACTTTGCTGCCTTGGGGGAACATATGGTAAGTGTTTGGGATTGGTTTAGAGATTTTTTAGAATATGTTATATATAATTTGGAAAATGAAATCATAAACAAGATCACAATGAAGATTCAAGGCACCAAACATTATCATGAATTCGGGACCAAGTTTGGTTTTAAGCTAAAGACTGCATACACTTAGCTGAGCGTCGCGCCCCTTACTTGAAGAACTTTCATGCACGAAAAGTATATACTCTAGTAAACCCACTTAATTTTAAATTCCATGAACATTTCTTCGTTCTCCTTATCTCCCCAAATGAGCAAACCGACATGCCCCTTTCTTAGAGAAGTGGTATGCGCGACGCACAGGAGGCTACATGAGTTAGAAAGTCACTAAAATGATCTGGGAACTTTGGGGATTATATGATAATATGAAAATTTCATTTTGTGGTTTGTTTTGGACAATTTTTTTAACCTATTTAAGGGGTACTTATCATCTAATTCAACTACCTAGGGATACAAAAAGAAATAAGAGCATAAGAGAGGGAGCTAGAACTCAAAACTTAGGGTTCTTTTCTTCTTTAGTTTTTCTTGTATCTTTACTTATGATTTCATTATCAAGATTTTTTGTGAACATATCAGTTGATAAATACCCTTCTTTCTGATTAAGATTATGAAGCATGGATGCTTAAATTAGCTTAAAGTTGGTTTATGCTTATTATCGATTGATTGTGCCATTTATTTTTATGTGTAGTTTTAAAGTGTCGTGAACTTTAGGATAAAATACTATTGAATTTAGGATATATCAAATAGGTTAGAACATGGAATAATAGGGAACTTATATCACATACTATAAAATATAGTAGGAATGGTTAGTCCTGTGATAGAGATATGTAGGTGCGTCGCTTGGTCTAATAGGGGAAGATAATGCCAATGCACTAGACTTGATTGATCTATCCCCACTTAATGATTTACTTAGGTCATCAAGTGTAGCAGGTGGTTAGAGGATCATGAGACCATGGCCATAACGTCAACCTCATAATCAATAATCGAGATAATTAACTAAACCAACATAAGCTATCCTTATGTAGGATTGTGGAGTAAAGTATTAACCACGAAATTTTCCAATATTTGGTTACACCCAAGCATCAAAAGTTTATCGTTCTTTCTTAGTTAGTTTAAATTTTCAATTCTTTAACCTTGTTTGAAACTTCACACTTGTTAAATATAAAAGTTGACTTAAAATTTTATTATTATCTAACTACAAGTCCCTTGGGTAAGATATCCCATCTCTAAAAAGATCCAATATATTACTTGTTAGACTACGTACACTTGCGCGTGTGTAAAAGCCTATCAAGTTTTTGGCGCCGTTGTCGACGACTTAGAGATTAGTTGTTTTCTTATTTTAAGTTTACTAATTTATTTCATAAGTACTAAAAACTTGGTCCAAGCCTTTCAATTTGCAGGCACAGGTTCGAAAAGATAGTAAGATGGCCTGGAATAAGGATTCTACAATATTTATCCTGAGCAACACTTACACCGACTGAGAAGAGAAGTAGTGATTCTCTACCCCATACCGTAGATTGTATAGGAGAAATAGGTCAAGGTTATTGCTGAACCAATAGATTAAGCACCAAGGACTGTGAGCGAAGTGTCAATCCCACTTACAACTAATGTGACCTCCACAATCAGAAAGCCCAATCTTGGAAGTGTCTTTGAACTTAAATATAATATGGTGCAGTTATTACACTCGAGCGAGCAGTTCGCTGGTCATGAGGTTCCATAGATACACTTTTGGAAATTTCTAGATATAAGCGACACATTCAGACCTGCAAGTGTCACCAATGATTATGTAATACTAACACTCTTCCCATATTCACTATTTTTGGAGGCAAAGAAGTGGTTGAATGGAGAACTTGGAGGGTCCATCGCATCATAGGAAAAACTTGCAAGGAAATTCCTCATCATATTCTTTCCTTTCTATAAAACATCTAAATTGAGGAGTGAAATTGCAGGTTTCACTTAAAAGCCCTAGGAGAGTTTGTACCAATCTTAGGAGCGCTTCAAAGGACTTATCATAGATTACCTCAACAATCTTTGTCTAATAAAGTGTTACCCATACTTTCGTTGAAACCCTAGATTGAACATCATGATATTTCTAGATTCAATAATAGGTAATCAAAATTTAGAGAAGACATATGATGAGATGTACATCATATTGGATGCTCTCTCAATGAGCAATCCAACTTGGCATAGTGACATTTCCAGGCTGCAGTTAAGAAAGTTTCAGAGAATAATGCAGTTTTGGCAATTAAGATAGAGCTGAATAAGTTTTATAATAGACGATGATTTACATTAACATATTAAGTATGGCTAATGGTTAAGATCCCATTAATCTTGTTCAACCTGTCCAACAAGTTCAACAGGTACATAATTGGTCTGAATTATATGGAATAAGTGATCATTGTACTTCTATATTTGGTACTAATATGGAGTCCATAAATTTTATGGGTATTGAAAAATTGGAAACCAAAATTTTGGTAAATGGTATAACATAAATTGATAGGCTCAACCTAACTATACATAGGGGGTGGGAGGGGGGTGGACAAAAGACTTAAGGGAACAATTTGCAGCAATCATAGTAGTCATGTGGATGATATATTAAAGAAGATTCTTGAAAATTAGACTAATATGGATGAAACCTTGGTTACTGTAGTTGGTAAACAAGACAAATTTGTTGCGGACTTAAAAAATCAAACACTTGCATATCGAAATTTGGAGAGGCAGATTTGTCAAATAGTATAGGCTTTGAATATGAGACTTTAATATGGATTTCCCAGTGATACAGAATACTAAAACAATTTTTTCTAGTATCTTTGAGGTATGGTAAAGAGTTGGTTAATACACCCCCACACAAAAATCATAAGGTGCATGCTGAGTTTATTAAACCTAAGCAAGTTGCATAAAATGGGGCTAAGGATATGGGGACGTCTGAGTACCCAAATCCTAAGCCTATAGAGCCAAAACGTCCACCACTACCATTCCCTTAGATGTTAAAAAAACATAGGAGGTTGCAACTTTCAAGAAGTTCTTTGATATGTTCAAAGAAATACATATTAACCTTCATCTACTTGATGTTTTATAGGGTATTCCTTGGTACTTGAAGGATGTGGTGATGAATAAGAAGAGGTTGGGTGATTTTGAAACTTTGGCACACACTGAAAACTGCAATTCTATAGCGATGAATAAGATGCCCAAGAAGATGAAGAAGTGCAAAAATCTCATCTCAATAGGGGCCTTACTACCGTTCACATCTTAATAATCTATACCTCACGTAGCGTAACTAACGAAAGAAAGATGGAACTAGATACATTCTTAAGAAAGTGCTTTAGCTTTTAGTTTAAAAAAAATAGAATACCAGGAAACAAAAAAGGTCTTAACCCCCCCTACAAATTAGTGAAAGTGAGGTGATACAAGAGCTAAGTAATTTGGGGGAAAGCATATACTTAATACCACTTCCTATGTTTGAATAACATGGTATGGTTAAACCAAGCCTTGCAGTATAATGTGGCAAATAGCTGACAGGACTACTGTGCATCCTAAATGAATAATTGAATATGTCCTTATTAAGTTTAGTAGGTTTATCATCCCTGATGATTTTGTTATTCTTGACTTAGATGTAAATTTTATGGTACCAATCATTCTGGGACGTCTATTCTTAGCCACGGGTGGAGCTTTGATTGATGTGAGAGCAGGGACTATCAAAATGAGGCTAAATGATGAAGAAGTTACTTATAGAGTGTACAAGCCACTTGACCACCCTATAAAAATTTAATATCTTAGTAAGATCATAATGATGGAAAATAATAAGTGTGGGGTATGAGTTCTAACCCAAGAAAACTTCTTCATAATGACTCAAGAGAGTTCTACAAGTGAAAGATGATCCACCAATTAAGTCTATATCTAAGCCTACAGAAAGTACATCTGACCCTGAAAAAGAGGTAAAGAAAGTTGAGCCTGTTGGTGTTGGATTAGTGAAAAAGAAGAGGAGAATATGTCCTCCAAAAGGGAGAAAGAGATCAAAAACCCATGGTTGACATGGTGTGATAGGAGTCGTGCCGTGATAATAAACCAAGATCTTCTTGGGAGGCAACCTAAGTTAAGGAGTGTTTTTAAGTTGTTTTTATCACCTTTGATTTTATTTTTGTTTTGCATCACAGGTTGATGGGAAGTACAATGTACCCAAAATCTGAGCTAAACACATTGAAATAATGAATTGTGGGGTCCTCCAGACCCTTCGAAGATTGACGTGATAGCTTGGCCTCAGGGAGTTACTATCTTATTCTTGGTTTCTACCTTGGGGACAAAGTTGGATTTAATGTGTGGGGTTGGGAATCCTTCCTAATTGTTAGGGGGAAGTGTGTTATAGATTTTTTTTTTTATTTTAATCATTTTTTGTTTAGTTTTAAAATATTTAGTTTATTTTTATTTTAGTGTCTATAGGTAAAAGCACACTTCATTGAACCCTTGATTTTTATTTTTGGTTGATTTTTGAGGGAGTGCTACCAATATCCCTTTTCCTTTTTGATTCTTAATAGAATTTTAAAATATTTAGTCATAGGTTAGGAAATTTTTTACTAACAATGGATGTATGAAGACCGTCTTGAGTGAAAATTATACCCTTTTACTAATTGTTGATTAAGTGCTTTTGTTTGGCTGTAATTGACTCAAAGCTGCAAGTTGTGTTGAATTATAAATCATGCTAAAATTTTGTTTGAATGTTTGTTTTCTAGACACTTAAACTCATTTATATGTCTCTTGTATGTTTTAGATTAATTATGAATTCTAGCAATTACTTGATTGAGAGTCTGGGATCCTTCTTGAGTTGAACATGTGCCATGTGTGAGTAAGGTTTTTGTGTATTTCTTGTTTTATAATGATGTATAGAACTTTTTATGATGTGTTTCAAAGAGAAATAATACGTTTTAAGTTTAGGATATGATATAGGCCTTCTTTAATAGCCTTGTTTTATTCCTCTTTTTATCTACCTTTAATTTATGATCTTAGTTAGTCCTTCTAAGCCTTTAGCCTATTTATTGGTAACCTCATATGTAGCCTATTCCTTTTGTTTCAATACACCTTAATTTTGATCCAAACTGTTAAGTTCTTTAATTGAAAAATAAAAGAAAAAAAGGAGTGAGAATTGAAGAAAGGAATGAGTGAATTGAGAGCCCTTAAAGTATCGTTATTGGTGTGAAAAGTTTATGTGTTGAGTAGGGAGTAAGAAAGAGATAAAATTCATGAAATGATTCATTTGTTGATTGAGAATTACTCCATGATATGTATATATGAACTTGCTTAAAGATAGAGGGAAAAATAAAGAATGTTAAAGGTGATAAAAGTGGTGTAATCGTTCTGAAGAAAGTTCTTAACGAACAAGTAATGTATTAAGCACTTGGGAATGTAGTCACTATTACTGGCCAGAATAGTTCCTACCTATCCGTTAGCCTCCATTACAACCTTGAAAGTCCTAAATGATATTGAACTTGTACATTCTTGAATTAGTGGATTATTAAACCAAGGGAATCCTAGGATCATCATATGTAACTTGTGAATTCTTTGGGAGAGTGAGTGAAATTTGATTCTTATATACCCCTTCTTGTGTTAAATATTGTATTGATTAGTGAACTAGGTAACTATATTGTGGTGAGGGAACATGTTTTATGAAAGATAGGTGATCTATGTGATGTATTGATTTAGTAAATATGTATGAGTTTTCTAATTTGGAGAGTCAATTCTAGAGGCTAGGAGTTTCAAAGTAGTACTCATGTGTTTTTTAAGTGATATTGTGTCATGCTTATTGTGTACTTGTCACCTGTGATAATCATTGTAGTTCTATGTTGAATATCTTGTTTCAATTAGTGATTTTATAGTCTTTCTTTTTGTATAGATGGATAATGAGCTGTTCGAGGATGAAAAAATATTAAGTGTGGGTTCTCGATCACAGGTGAAAGCACACACTTTATTACCTTAATCTATCTACATTTTAGCATTGTTTTGAGAATAATTTGTGGTGTTTGTGAGAGTAAATGTGAATAATGGTGTGGATAGGTTCTTATTAATTTGGTTAACATTTTTATAACTCATTTATCAAAAAATCAAGTGCAAAAATAAAGAAAAAAAGGTTAAATGGGATCACAAGTTCGAAACGGCTAGACTAGGCATGTTTTAGTGTGTTTCTTTTGGGTTTTTGTGTTGAATGACCTAATGGTTTGTTATGATTTTTGTATTTTTATTTTTGGACTTATCTTCATGAAAAATATTTATGGAAACATGAAAAGACACAGAGGAATTAAAGTTCCCAAAAGGCACCAGTGAACTATCTAAAGCTAATTAAATTGGGTATAGTAGATTTGGGAGAT
The DNA here is from genome assembly GCA_039654485.1 of Withania somnifera. Classification (NCBI taxonomy): domain Eukaryota; kingdom Viridiplantae; phylum Streptophyta; class Magnoliopsida; order Solanales; family Solanaceae; genus Withania; species Withania somnifera. Next base: position 6,463 of record JBDJHY010470808.1, on the reverse strand, counting down.
CTTGTGAGGGATTGATATAGAGATCTGGAGCTTGAATTGTCAACCTATTATAATATAACAAAGGTATGGGAGAAATACATGTACTCAACCTAGAGAAAAAATTACATGACAAGTCACGACGAGATGCTAAAATTCTTGGTGAACAGTGGTCCTGGGAGCTACTTTGCAACCTTGGGGGGACCATATGATAAGTGTTTGGTTGTGGTGTATATATTGTTTTTATTATAATATGAATATTTTGGATACTTCACTCATAAACAAGATCACTATGATGATTCAAGGAACCAAACATTATCATGAATTCGGGAGCAAGGCTGGTTTTAAGCTAAAGCTTGCATATACTTAGCTGAGCATTGCGCCCCTTACTTGAAGAGCTTAACTACACAAAGAGGCTCTAACCTCGGACCCCCAGTGGTTTTTTAATTCTATGGACACCGATTGGTTCTCCTTATCTCCCCAAATGAGAAGAGCAACACAACATGCCCCATACCTAGAGAAGTGGCCTGGGCAACGCTCAAGAGCTGGCATGGGTTGAAAAATCTCTATAATGATCTAGGAACTTTGGGGATTATGTGGTAATATCTTCTTTTAGGTTTTTTTCACACAAATTTTGATACCAATTTAAGGGGTACTTATCCTTTAATTCAACCATTGTGGATATAAATGAAATTGGAGCACATGAGAGAGAGAGAGAGAGAGACAGCAAGAAGTCAAAACTTAGAGTTCTTTTCTTCTTTAGTTTTTCTTGTATCTTTACTTATAATTTCATTATGGATATTATTTGTGAACATGAAATTCTCTAAACATCCTCTTTTTGGGGTTAAGCTTACAAAAGATGAAAGCTTAAATTATCTTAAAGTTGGTTTATGTTGATTTTCAATTTATTGTGCCAGTTATTCTTATGTATAGTATTCTTAAGCATCGCAAACTTTAGGATAAATATATTTCCTATTCTTGAATTTTTGAGATGATGAGAGGGTTAGAAAATGGAATAATAGGGAGTGTGGGTCACATACTACAAATGATACTAGGAGTGGTTAGCCTTAGGATAGATATATCTAGGTCGCGCCACTTGGTCTAATACAAAAAGATAAAATTAATGCACTAGACTTGATTGATCTATCCTTGCTCAACAATGTAGTTAGGTTGTCAACTGTAGTAGGTGGTTATAGTATCAGGAGACCATGGACGTAACATCAATCATGTGATCAATAATTAAGATAATTAACTAAACTAATGTAAAGCTATCGTTAGGCAGTATTGTGGAGTAAAGTCTTAATCCCCAACATCTCCAATATTTGGTTACACCCCAAAGATCATAAATTTATCTTGATTTCTTAGTTAGTTTATAATGTCAATTTTTAATCCTTTTTTAATCCTCTCACTAAATAGAAAAGTTTACTTGAAATTGGCTATTAGCTACCTACAAGTCCCTTGGTATGATATCCCATCTCTAAAAAGATCATTTATAATAATTTTTAGGCCGTGTACACTTGCACGTGTACAAAATCCAATCAGACCCATGGTACCGAAGGAGGAGCATACAATTTTTTTACTAGCATCACATCATCTCGTTATGCATATTTATCTCCTTATTTGTTGTTTGATGGTCTCTGTGGTTGTATGGACACCCTGTCATGACCGAATTTCTTAGATCATGATGGAACCTACTATACGACTAGTAGGAGAACCAACCATGTAGTTTGAAGCAAAAACGGAGGACTACTATATCAAAAGAGGAAAGCATAAGTATAATAAACAATATATGACGTATGCAGAATCAACAATTCCCAAAAATCTGGTATCTGTGTAATACAAAACCTCTAAGTATAGAACATGGAATCAAATATCTAATATAAAAGTATCTTCGAAAATACATGGAGATCAATATCAATACTAAAGAGAAGTAGGAAAGATGGACGCTAAGCTCACCCTGAGTCTCTGGAAAGTAATAGAATCTGCACAAACATCGGTTTGTGAATCAAGGTCGGGCACCTGTACTCGGATCTGCACATGGAAAGTGTATGAGTACAAGCTGCTGAAGCAAATCGTACCTAGTAGGCTTTGAGGATCCTATAGGCACATAACAATAATCAAAGTAGTAAATAACGGAATGCCATAAAGTAGGGTCATTGAAGAAAATAGTACATCATGGAAGCTAGCTACTCACACAGAAATCAAGTAAGAAGTACAACATGTATTGCTAGCTAATAACATAACATGATTTCAGGAAATGAAGGTAGACTCACCAAAACCATTGCAACAGTATATATGAATAATAACAACAATAATCAAGAACCAAGTAAAAGATAGGGAGCGAATATGGATGGTATATTAGTAACCTCAAGTCAGGGAGGGATAAATAATTAATTATATAAAGCACAATTATCCCGCATAACCAGGAAGTCTCAAAAGCAACATTACAGTGTCTAAATAGAAAATCAATAATATGTGAATTAATCAAAGAATCACGCTCAGCCATAGGCCTCCATTACGACTAGGGGTACACTGAAGAAAACAATTACAGAAAAGTAAGTACACA
>JBDJHY010470698.1:1812-17471 GCA_039654485.1 Withania somnifera | reverse complement strand
GATTGACAACTCTCTCTTCTCCAATTCATCTCCAATATCAAGGTAAGTCCCTCCTATAAAATTCTAAGCATTCCCCGTAAATTCTAGCTCTTAAATTTAGATTTCTAACAAGACCCTACCCTACAATCCTGGGATTTTAAAGAAAACTCAATCACGAATTTCAAGAACCTAACCTCCTCCAAAGTCCATCTGTGAACACCTAATTTTTAATAACCTAAGGTTTTTTTTATTATCTTAGTATTGATATATTTTAGGTCTAAATTAGTATTTTAATTTCTTATATCACTTTTTGGTATTTATTTTCTTATTTTATTTTAAAGAAAAGAAATTTATAAACAATATGTTTTTTAATTTAGATTTTTAAGATAGTGATTTTAGTTATATATAATTTATTATTATTATTATTATTATTTGACTAGTTATTAAATTTTTATGTGGTTACTACTGTAAAAATGGTAAATTAATAATTTCTACTTATATTTTTAAGGAAAAGGTAAAAGTTAAGGAGAAGTGAAAACTAAACTAACCTAAAATAAGCCAAAACCTTATCCCTACCAAAATACCTTAATCCTTTCCTACATAAAAACTATTCCTAAAAAAACTACGCAACTACATCTACCTATAATACACACACGCAGGCCAAAAAAAAAGGAGAACAAGCTCATATACACACGCACCAAAAACAAGAAAAGAAAAGCATACGCACCAACGCGATACACACAGAATTAAAGGAGAAAAAGGAAGAAAAGCAAAAACCAGCAACCATACACCCAAAACTAAAAAGGATAAAACAACCTGCAAGACTTATACCTACCCTACCACATCAGATCAAAATACAAGGTTGGAGTTTTGAGATTTTATTCGCGGTTTCTATTTCGTAGTTCATTCATCTTTCTTATTGTAAATTAGTTTTATGAAGAGGTAATCCTCAATTCCTTTTTTATAAGTTAACGTCGTGATTATATAAGACCTGATTTCAATATTGCAACTTGCTCCAAATTTACTACGTCTACTTGGGGAATATAGGTGATGTTCTATTATTTCCTCAAAGACGCAAGAAATGTTACTAGAAATCACAATATGATTGGAAAGCCCTGCTATCAATTATACCACACAAATAAAATAAGATGGTTTAAACAAGTTTAATTAAAATAAAATCTAAGAAGATGAGAAATAAGTCTTAGTATGGGCAATTTAGCAGAATATATGTATTTTAATTCCTTACTCGAATCTTTAGTTTTGTATATCAATTAATAGAGTCAATTTTCCTTTCGATTAAGGATTTAAATAAAGCATATTTGGAATATCATAACTCAATTTCAAGTGGCGATTCTGCAAGTAAATAATTTCTTTTCAAACGTCACTTCAATTGGAAACACCCCAAGAACAACTTCTTAGCGGGGTAAAAAATAGAGGTGTGGCGTCATCCATCATCCATGGTAAGATTTGGAATAGAAAATTCGTGATTTCTTCACCTTGACACATGCTAATATCCTCCTATTTATGGATAACATATATACTCAAGAAAAATCACTTCAAGATTTTAAGAATTGATTTCTTGAATTTTCTTCAAGACTCTAGTTCATCTTCCCAATTTTCAACTCCTAAAGAATATAAAAAATCAAGGTTTAAGGCCTCTTCCTCAAATATTCTTTTGTAAACTTCACATCTAAGGACTCTATAGAAAGGTTTCTCAAATTCAAGATTCAAGGTTCCAAGCTCAAGGCTTTTCTCAAATAAATTCTTCAAATCAAGATATGTTGGACTTCGAAGGGAACACCCTTTCGTTCCCATGTGCTACAATTTTTTTAAAGAATATTTTCAACTGAGGATTCAATGACCCAGGTTTTATTCTTAATATTTTATTCATGATTTTATTAAATTATTATGTTTTACTCATGTTTATGACAATTTATAGAAATTTTATGCATTGAAATTCGTAGCAAGGTCTTCCTTGTTGCCCATTTGGTTTTCCTTATATATGATTTGTACGAAGTTTAACTTACTCATGGTTTTACTACTTTAATATTTTTTTTATATAGCATGAGTCTTATGAAGTCAAGAACTTTTTTTCCCATGATTTAGCATGTATTCGTGATTTTCATCCTTATTTAAGGTTTTGGGCACAAAGCATAATTTAACATGAAAATTGCATAAGTTAATGATATTGTAAATAAATTCATATGTTTTGATCATGGTTCTATGTCAGAAAAGCACGAATTTTAAGCTACAATTCATGACTTATGAAGTTTAACATGAGGAGTTTTGACTCACAAGAAAAATAGTCTATATGTTGATTATCTATGGCTAGACCATTAAGGATATTAAGAAACTTTGAGGCATATTTTAAAAAATAGTTATAAGGTTCTAGTTATAACCTAGAACTAAAGATATAGAGAAATTCTCAAAACTATAAGATTTGTGATTAATGTGGGGAAAGATGTGTCAAACCATATATATGATTAAGCTATATGAATTACGTTTGGGAGGATTATTTATAACTAAGCGAAGGTGGAACACCGTCACTCAACCTAAGAGGTGATAATCCTAGAACATGTTGCCACCGTAGGTATTTATGAGCTTGAAATAACCGAGGCTAAGAACTATAAGATCCTTAAATGTATGACTCTAGGCTAAGAACTACAAGATCCTTAGATGTATGACTATAACTCTAGCAGGTTAGAGAAACCTTTTCAGTGCAGGCATATGCTACTTGACTTTATGTTTATCATATGGTTTATGTAAGTTAAGAGAAATTTGCACCTATGTTCAATATACATTTAGTTTTCAGTTAATTATTTTATGCATGACTCATGATAGTTTTAGATATGATTATTTTTAATATTATGCAATTATACAGTTTTTAGTTATATTTCATGATAAAATGGCAAGTTATAGCATACCAGTTTCATAAAATTGTATGTTCAGTTTAGCTCTTCATTTCAACATCATTCTTTAAATCATTTTACTTAGCATATGCATGCCTACATACCAGTACATTCTATGTTCCTCACCAACATTGAAATAAAAGCCAAACAAAATTCGACACACGCTCTAAGACTATATCATTTCATATGTCGATATAAGCATTTTTCTCACAAGTAAATTCCTGTTAGTGTTGGTGAGTCCTAATTCTTCAAGGGCAAATGATCCTTAGTTTTTTTTTATCTATTTTAGTGTTTCTCGTTATGTAGAGTAGCTTAGAGGTTTTACTAAGAGATTCATCAGTATTAGTAGAGGTTTCATAGACGTTAATCAAAAGGTTGTAATAATTTTCTTAAAAAATATATGTCTCAAAGGCAGTAGTATTTTAGTATTTACTTATGCTTTATGAGTTTTGCTTATGTATTAGTTTTTTTGATATCTTTCTAATATAAGTTGTATGTCTCACACCAAGCCAAGGGTTAGTTTGGCACCACTCGTTATTCCAAGTATCATGTTATGTCTAGGATGTAGGCTCAGGGTGTGAAAAATTGGTATCAGATCATAGATTTCAAGTGTTCTAGGAAATCTATGAAACCGTGTCAATAGGATCTTATTTATGGTTGTGAGGGTCCCACTTTTACAAATGACTAATTATAGATATTTAAGAAAAATTTCCCTTATTTTATTCTCCAATGCAATAAATCAGTCCTCTAAGAAACTTATGAAGATTCATGGGTTACTCCGATTCCTCTAAATATGCATGATATTTGAGATGTTAAAAATAGTAAGGTGTAATGTTGTTATCAATGTAGTTCCTTTTGATAGTGCTAATAGGAGGTCAAGAGACTGCCCAAAGGACTTGTTCTAACAATTTTATTCAAAACCTATGTCCTTATCGATATGAATGATACTTTTTTAGCTAAAGTAAGATGCGTATCTATATCTTTCACTAAACCTTGTAGTAGAAAAAACCAGTGATACAAAGTAGATCTTAGAATAATTGGCTAGTGTTGTCACCTGAACGGTAGTGAGACTTGGGATGCTATGAGCCATAAGTGGTATAACAACCCCATAGTTAGAAGTAAGAAGTTACAAGTTTAGGATAGTATGTCTATAAATATAGACTAATGCATATTAAGTTTGGTGTAGGTTGCATGGTGGTACGCAGAGGAGGAGTTGTTGATTAAGACTTGGATATATTTGGTTAAGGAAGGAGGTTATGACGATAAGATGTCTTGTTAGGAAGATCATATCTAGGATGCAATCAATAGATAAAACATTCAGAAATTGATGGGTCAGGCCTTGCTTTGTGCTTTCTATGGGAAGACCATATAATATTGATAAGGTGATAAATTTATAATTGATAAAGGAGTTATGGGGAAAATATTAATTATAATGAGGTTTTGAAATAAAAGGGTGTGTAGTTTATGACTAGATAAAGTGTATCATTAGGATTGATTGTTTTGTTATTAACCCGTAAAAGAATAGCATTGCCTTGATTATGTGATCTAGTAGATGTAGGGATGAGTATTAAAAGGAAGTTATGTGCTACCCAGTTTTAGTACTGAACACTAAGCCAGAACTTGAGATAATCACAATAGTGAGAGGAATGATAGTATGATGGTGATAAGTGATAATGTTAGCTTTAGAATTCGACTAAGTTTTCTTGATATAGTATGTGCAAGAACTTAAGTTGATGACTTATGTCTAAGTGTGGTAGTATGAGTGTAAGATATAAGCTTTAGATGAATAATTGAATGAAGTTTAAGTATAAATAGGATCGATATGTACCCAAAGAGAAATGTTATTACATAATATTGTAGGCTTTTATATTCCAGGTGTTACTGTAAGTTAGTATTAGCAAGTTTTAGGAGGTAGGGAAATGTCATTAACCTTTCTCTATGTTGTCTATAAGACATAAGTTGAGGAGTTATGCATAAGATATGTGATGTTGAGTATCTTGATGTAATTGTTGACCTTTTCTAAATAGGTGGATAGAGAATGGGTGTATGATGTTAGTAATCTAGAAAGAGTGTTAACCTTAGAGTGATAGTCTAAGAGGAAGTTAAAAGATGTATCAGAAAGAATTTCAATGTATACAGGTGTAGTATTCAAGGGAAAGTTTAGAATCCATATAGGAGCAACTCAAGTTAACTTGGGGCCTAAAGCCAAAAATCAAAGTGTAGTCCTTAAACCTTTTTAAAAATTCATATTTTATTTATAAGTTATTTTTCTAACTCATTAAGATATAAATTTTTAATAAATTTTATGTAATTGATTTCTTTTAGTATCTTGTTTCAATTGATAATATAATTAATCCATATAATTTTTCATGAAACCTAATATTTCATATATGTCAAAATTCTTCTAATAATTTTTTTTTGTATGAAGTATTACCTTTTCTAAAAATAATATTCAATATATTTTTTTAAAAAAAATTGATAACCTATTATTTCTAAAAAAAATATGGCCCCGTAAATTTAGAGGCCTAAGGCATATGCCTTTTCTTTTACTATGTTGAGTCAGCCTTGTACCCCACCCATAAGGGGATGGTTTATTATATTCTAAATTAAGAGATGAAGTCCACAAACTTAAAATTTTTACCTTTGATCTAAGAGGGATATGAAAAGGTGGATAGCCAAATTTAGTCCTAAGAACCAAATATGATAGTTTTAGAGAGGAGTTCTAGCTAATACATTCATTCTCTCACTATTCCTAAATTTCGTTCATTATGACACCTAACTAATGTACTGCATATCAACATCATACCCATCACCCATTCTTAGGTACTTTATAAAAATTCTCATGTATACTCTATTTTTAGAATAAGAAGCAGTCGTACTAGCTTAGAAACATAAATCTTATCTATAAATTCATAAATTACATCCTTATGTGGTACCTCTCATGATACTTGCATTCATGTCCCCCAGTAGGCTCATTCCCATGAAACTCATTATCTACCATATTTAAGGTCCATGCACTTTGCGTAGATTCGTACCCAAATCTAGTTTCTAGATAAGGAATAAATCCCCAGACAACAATCTCAGTCAAATATGATACTCTATTTATGTCTTATACAGCCACGCTCTGCCCATGTCCATGGTTTATGCACCTTTTTTAGATCCATATTTATGTTTAGCTTCTTGAATGAAAAGAAATCGCTTTAGACAGTGATCCCAATTACTCATGATTCAGATGTGCAGTTATCTTGTGAAATTAGTTATAGAGGTTTTCAGAATCATTCAGATATTCAGCTTACTCTACATCCTTACAATCCAATTTATCTCATGACTCTGCTTTTAGATCCTTGCATGCCTCAATATTCAGTTACACTATACTTATGTCTCAGAGTATGATAAATCGTATGGACTCATGCCTCATGATATTTTCTATGTGGATAATTAAGTCATCCTATGATAAGTATATTCCCAAACAAGGTTTTTTCATTGGATCGTGCTTATGGTTTTTCTCTACTTGAAGACCTATGTACGTCCATATATGAGAATGAAGGATAGTTATCTCATGATCATGATCATTTCAAACTCCCTATTTATGATCCAAAGTTAAAACTCATCAATAACTTCTATAGTTTATGCTAATGCTTTATTATTTTCATTGATTCCATTTATAATATGGTGATGGTAGTGAAAGAAACTAGGTGAAAGCTAAGATGGGATACAGTTGAAGCTTAGTTAGTAGTGACTCCAATGTGTTTGTGTAACTTAAGTTGTTATTTGTGGATGAAGTATAAGGAAAGATCCAGTTATGTGTAATTAGTATATGAGATTATTGATGGTAGTGTGTCACGACCTGATTTCGCAGATCATGATGGCACCGACTATACCACTAGTAGGAGAACCAAACCGTGTAGTCCAAAGCCAAAGTGGAGGACTACTACATTAAATTTGGAAGTATTTCAAAGAAAATCAAGTTAATAATAATAAGAGAAAGTCTTAAAGAGTAACATAATCTACCCAAAATTCGGTATCAGTGTCAACGAACTATTAAGTACAGAAAAGATAAAAAACTTAAATAAGTATAGTACATCTGCATCTCCAAAATACAAGGAGATAAAAATAAAAATGTCTAAGCTGAAGATAAGAAGGTAAAAGTCGGACGCCTAGCTCACCCTGAATCTCTAAATAAAGTATTAACTGCACGAACTGCTGGTGGCAATCATGATTGAGAACCTGAACTCAGATCTGCATTTATGCAAGTGTAGTATGAGTACAAGCTGCCAAAGCAACCCGTACCCAGTAGGCTTTGAGGGCCCACTGGGCACATAACAATTATAAAAAAAAGTAAATAACATAGTACAAGAAAAGGCTCACAGAAGCAAATAGTATAATATGGGAACTAACAACTCAATTTTAAATCAAGTGTCACATAGATAGATATCACTAGTTAATCACATAACAGTATCTCAAGCAATGAAACAAAACGTACTCGGCATCCTTGTAATAACATATGTCAAAATATAACACAATAAATGGAAATCAAAGAAGATAGGAGTAAAGTATGATTGGTATATTGGTAACCTCAAGTGAAAGGATACATAACTGAATAAGAGTGTAAGGCACTAATCCCACATAACATGAAATGACAAGTAACCAATAGGGACAACTATGCAGTAATACGGATAATAAATTAAAGCAATTAAATGCTAATAAGTCCCCCATAAAGAAGCGCAACGTACATAGAAACATGCTCACCCACAGATCCCCCACCCTGTCTATGAGCACACTGAAGAAAATCAGTGCAGAAAAGTAACATACACATAATCATTATCAGAACCTCACATCCCAGTTTTAGAAGCATAATGTTATCCCGCCGGCATCTTATGCCTCATATCAATGTTATCCCATCGGCACCATATGCCTCATATCAGTGTTATCCCGCCGGCACTTTATGCCTCATATCAATAATAGTCGCTAGCTGTACTCAGCAAGTCAAGGAGTATAATACCGGTGTATGGTAGTATCACCCAAGGTCCTCAGTAAATTAGTATCATTATGTTTCCATAACTAATAATACCATCTGTGTTAAAAAGTTGTACTCACTGTGTACGACGACGGTCTCAAGTCCCAGTGTTGTACTCACTACCGAATGGAGTCGGTCTCAAGTCCCAGCATTTACTAGTAAAAAGATACTATTTTATGTGCCAAGAGGTGAAGCCTAGACTAAAATTAGTGAAAACAGTGTTACCGGGTGCTCGATGCAATGTCGAGACTAAACCTGTAAAAGATAATTATTTATATTATTATTAAAGTGTTCTCCTTTATTTCTTTATGCTGCTATGAAACTTTCATCAATCCCTCTGCTAGCCATCATGGTTCATATATCAGGTGGTGAAACTACCCAGTCCCAATGCACTCTCGTCGGAGCCTTAGGCTCGGCCTCTCATACATGAATGCACAACATATCAACAACATATATAGCACATATAACCATGAAATATCTACATCCTATGCCCTGCATAGGTATCTCTAATCAAATCCTAAGTCTCGAGCCCCATATCACTCAGTACCAAAATATCAATATTAACATGGAATGAACGAAAGAACAGTACAAGGTACTATACAACCTAGCTACCCAACCCAAGGATGCTATTTAGTATAGTTTATTAAAACTATAAGCCCAGTGAAAGTCCCACGGAGCCTACCTGTCATTCAATGACAAAGCTCTACAATATCACGAACCTTACTCTGACTGATATCAGACGTGCTCCAAATGATCTAAAACTTGCGCTAATGAATTATATATATTAATACGAGTCTAACAAAGTATTTTATGCTAAGTTCCGGACTGAGCCTAAAATCGGGCCTAAAATGGGCTTGTAGGACCCGCTTACCAAAACTGAAAATAAATTTTACTATGGGGCTCCCAGTGTTACAAGGAACTCGTGCTCCAAAATTGGGCAGAATTCGAGTGCGGGAAGGGCTTCAAATCAGCTCAGACAGAATTGACCCTAAAGGGGTCAAAGATTCCATATTTACGGATTTATTGTTGGAATTGTGATGTAATAACAATCCTAGGAATAATGTATATTTAATTAATGAAGAATTACACAAAAATTAATAGATTATGGGATGATTTCGTCAACCTCAACTTTTGGTGCCATTAATGGTGGAAACTAAGATATTAGGAAGAAGAAGAGAAGAAAACTTACCCAAATTCGTGAGAAAATAGAAGGGAAACATTGAGAAGATCTTCCTTGGACTTGGAATGGTGTTTGGGAAAAGTTTTTTTCCCTAGAACTGAAGGAATCGCAATGGTTTGACTAAAATAGAATGGAATGATCCTGTAGGAAATTTTATACTGCCAAGCGTAGTACTTATCGTGATCGCATGTAATAGGCTCGGGATCATGTAGATTACCTGGGAACTGATAATTGCAATCACGTGCAGTGGGCTCACGATCAAGTAGTGTACCTTGGGACTGGTCATCGCGATCTCCTGCAGTGGGCTCGCGATCAGGTAGAGTGCCTGGGGACTGAGCTTCATCGCTATCGCGTGATCCAGGCTTGCGATTACAAAGCACAATTGTTCACTGAATCGCGATCACATGAAGATACACTGCAATCGCATAGAGTTACATAACCTGCACCAGTTGCAGGCTTTGACAGCAAAACCAAAAGGAAGAAACATGCTTTGAATCACCACTCGAAAATCATTCGAAGTCCAATTTGGAAAAACCAAATATATAAATAGAATGAAAATGATATTCCGGATCTAATGGCATCAAAGAAACTGAAATTCAAGGTCATTTACGCAAAATGACCCCTCAAACCCAAGATAGCCAAAAATACACTTCTCGACTAATACCTTAAAAATGCAACGACAAGTCTAGAAATTATACCAATACTCACGTAGTCTAAAATCATCATTCTAGAACTGTTGAAAGTGTCAGTATTCCCATTGGACACTCTGAACATCAAAATACCACTCAAGCTCCACTTAGGCCATAAAGTTATCTAAAATCCATAATTTCGCATAACTTGCAAACAAAAACTCCAAAACATAAACTTACCATCAGTCTTGACTTTTTTTGGCCTTTCGGAGCTACCAGAACTGTCGGAACTTGATTCCGGAATCTTCTTGAAGGAAAGTTGACTTTGGTCAATGAGTACTTAATTTTTAGGCTCTAAAACAGGAAATTTGAGATATCTCTCAACCGAGTCGCCAGGGATCCAAACTGTTAGTCCCAGAAAGTTATAAATGACTTAGGGAAACTACCAAAATGCTCTAGAATGCAAAACATCGCATATTTATCATAAATAACTATGAGGGTCATTACAGATCAAACACTAAAGGATTTAAAAATCTCTGCTTCTACATGGCCAACCTTTTGCAACAAGTTTTTATCCCTCAAAGACCTATCAATCTTGTTGTACACCCTTCTAGTACTATCTTGCTTATTACACAAAGTAAAATGCATCCCCATTCTTCTAATAGATGTGAGCTTCACATTATTAATTAGCCCCTAGAATCCTTTTATTTTTGCCTGGGTAATAGGTGATACCAACCTATCTCCTAATTCTATCACACTGTTGAAATACCCACATGATATCCAAGAAAGCAATATATGTCTATCTACTTATATTAATTCACTCTATAGTTTCTCCTTCCCCTGCCTTTCATTCATAGCATACACACTGTGAGATAAATGGACTTCTGAGTTTTTTGATCCTCTATTTTACAATGAATTAATTGATCACTAATCTCCATGATCACCACATTCGTATACTTCTTCCATAAAATTCATATCCTCCCATTAGGTGTAGTAACATAATTACTAAAACTATTCAAATCTTTGCAATCTTCTATAGTACCTTCTCAGCTTTATGTGCTTTTGTTATTGTTTCTAGGCATCCAAACATTTACATTTTATTCTTAGCAAAAAAGAGTTTAACGTTTTTTTCTTGTGAGCCTTGTTAAATATCTTAACATTCCGGGTAGCAAAGATCATGGATGGTTGAGTGGCATAGAGTTGCTAACACTTCTTTTTAGTCTCCCCTTTTTCTCCAGTTGTATCTCCTTGCCAGTTTTGTTCCTTACTAGTTCCTCACATTGCATTTTACTACCTCATGCCTCTGCATACTTCATCCTGGTTGCTATTCTCTTGGACTAATGGTATATTTTTTCCTTAACTTGCACCCTGCTATTCTCCACTATATCAATTTGCACAGTATTTACTATTTCATTTATTAGAAGTACCTTATTTCCCACTACTTTCGTGGAAGCTATTGGTTTTTTATTCTTCCTATTATGCTTTCCCTCTTCACTGGTTCCATGTTCATCTAGTTCGTGTCTCCTTCATCGTGCTTTCTTTCCATAGTTTTCTATTTATACCAACATTAATCTTCAGTGTGCCCATATTTCAGGAATTTATTACATTACATAGGCCTCCAATCACAGTATACTGCTTTCTCCCATGGTCCTAATGGTGTTTTAATACATATTACCTCCAGAAAGGGCTGAGAGACATCCACTTCAATCAGAATTTGCGCAAATGAAATTTTCTTAACATTTGTAGCGTAATTATCAATATACAGTGGTCATAAAATTAGCACTATCAACCTTTCTTAATGCTTCACTAGACCAGTAACCCACTGTTAATCTCAGAAACCTCACCCACATTTGAATCAATCTAGTATTCTCCTAGCTAAAATCAAAATACAGTTCCCATTGCTTGATTATGAGTGGCTTATTATTGAAATAGTACAGACAATCTTGCGATACCTTCTCCTTTTCCTTTTGTTATTTAAATTTGAAATATATTATCTTTCATCATACAAAAGGATTATAGATATGGTAGGGGTGATTGCAGTGGAAGACAAGATGCGGGAGATGAGACTGAGATAGTTCGGATATGTACTTAGGAGGGACACGGATGTCCTGTACGTAGGTGTGAGAGGTTGGCGATGAATGATTTCAAGAGAGGTAGAGGTAGACCAAAAAAATATTGGTAAGAGGTGATTATGTAAGACTTAAGGAAGTTTATACTCACTAAGGACATGACCCTAGATAGTAAGGTGTGGAGGACAAGTATTAGGGTAGAATGTTAGTAGGTTGTGGGTAGTTTTTATAGGTAGTTAGGTTTATTTTGTTTGTTTTTTGGTACTTAGGAGTCATAGTACCTTATGTGTAGGGGTTGACCCCTAGAGTTTGGGAGGTTTGTCTCTTCTGTTTGTTTTTTCTTGTAGTTTGAGGGTACTATTATTTATTGATAGCATTGCATTTGTTGTTATCTTGGTATTTTTTCTCGTCTCATTTTTTCCTTGTTAGTATATTATGTTATTTTAAAATTTTCAGTATATTATTTATCTCAAGCTGAGGGAGTTTTTGAAATAGACTGTCTACTTATTCTTAGGTAATGGTATGGACTCTGTACATTCTACCTTCCTAAACCCACTATTTGGGAAGATATAGGGTATGTTATTATTGTTAGAAATGAAATTCCAAACTCTTTCAACAAATTGCTCCATATGTTTCTCATATTCCATCCAATCACATACCCTATTAAAGTTAACTCCCATACCTTCATCGGTTCTTTTATGTCCTCTTCCTCAATTTTAACTGTAACAACTCCATCATTGAGATTTGGAGGATATACTTCAAATCTAATCCTTTCCTCCTATTATTGTTCCTCATGTTAACAACTATTGTTGGTAGATTTGACGTTTCCTCATTAGAGAACTGTAACTTCCTCACCACTATTTCTCGACTCTTATTTGATAGTTTCCATTTGAATTTCCTCATCTATGTTGCTCGTATCCTCCGAAATTGCTTGAAATTCATGTGGTAAGTAGCTCCAAAATTCAATGGCTATAACCTGCATGGAATTCCAGTTGTTGGTGTGATTAATGCTTTCTTTGGTGCAATAGATCTTTTTTTCACCATCATTAAATTCAAGCACAATCCTTTCCTTTCTATTGTATCGCAAGAGAAAATAATTTTTCCTAACGTGTGCCTTCTTCTTTCTCGCTGTTCTCAAGTCTGAAGCTTGTTTTTCCTAAGTTTGAAAGACCAATGGTTGTTTGTGAATTTTTTTTAAAATGTAGTAGCTAAGACAAGTGTTCTTAAGTTGTGGATCGACATCATGCACTATACGTCTTTGTACATACAAGATTTTTTTTTCCTACCCTAATAATATTTAAGATCAGAAACAACGAATTGCAATATTATCAACATTTAGTAAATGAAAAACTCTAACGTAAACATATATTAGAAAACATATATGTTTGGTAATGTAGTTTTTCTTAGCCTCAGGCACCACCTTTGCGATGAACAAACAATTGAGCCACCAACAAATGCAAAAAAAAAAAAAAAAACAATACACCTACAAATCTATGACCACATGCCTCCTTTCTCTAATTTGTGATTTTATCTTTACATCTTAGTTAAATGAAATGAAAAGAAGAACTTAAGTTGAACTCGTTTTATTTTGTGAACGAAAAAAATCCTATTAAAGAGTGTTTCCCACAGAAATTGATTCAGAAACATTAAAAACAAAAAAAAATTATAAAATTTGAACTTGTTAGAGTTTAAAGGTTTTGATAATTGACAAATTGTTGAAATATATTCGTGCGAATTCCACATTCCAGAGCTAATGAACAAACAAATTCTCTATCCAAGGATTCAAATTTCAAATGTTGACTAAAATCAATTATTACACACTTTAAGCCAAAAAACCAAAAATCTTCCAAACTAGCCATAACTCATTTCCTTCATACCAACCACAAGATCAAATTTATTTTTAGATAATGCAACTAGAAAATCTAGGTAAAATAATAAAGTACACTACAATTAAAAAAAATAACCTTGAAGATCATTATACTATTTTCCTCATATTATTATTTTAATTTATTATGTTAATATAATTGAATTATTTTTTGATGTTATTTTTCATATTTTAAGTGCAGAGTCCGTTTAGAATTCATGTCAAATTTTAAACTTTTTACCTGTATTACAACATTTTGGCATAGAAATCCTATTAGGTCTAGAAGTCCTATTAAAAATTATGACTAAGTTATTTGTTTATTGAAGAAAAAAAATTAAATGAAACAATATAGATCCCCTTTTCCCACAACTTCAACATCAGTGGGAGGTCTCGTTGCATTAATGGCTTTATATCAACTATATTTTAAATTCTGCTCAATATTCTAAAAAAAAAATCAAATCATGCGTCTATTAACTTTTTTTAATTTTTTTTTTGTCTTTATTAAATTACTTATTTTATATGTTCATACTGATAAATTTTAGAGATAGTTAGTTTGTTGAGGATATTTGAAGATACATGTTTCCCTCCATATTATTTTTTAATTTTTGGCATAAATTGTTATTTTACCCTTCTTCGGTTACTTAATTTCATGTTGAATAAGTTGGAGTGGTTGGTTTGAGGGTGGAAAGGGTAGATTGGTGGTTTTGAGTATTTTTTACTTCAAAAGGTTTAAAATTGAAAATAGTTTACTTTAGTCAACATTTGGAGTTTCGAGTCTCGAATTGGAAATCATTCAGTTCCATCATCTCTAGAATGTGGAATTTTGTCTAGGAGGACCTTCAGTTTGAGCTTTAGCCCTTTCACGGCGAGTTTAGGTGGTTTGAGGGGATAATTTGGAAATTTAAGTTGTAAGTTTGACTTGGGTCCACATTTGAGGTTATAGTGCTCTGATTAAAAAATCTGACAATTTTGTTGGTTCCGAGAAGTTATTTTTGGTTAATAAAGAGGTTCTTTATATTTTTTAGGGTCCCAGGGGGACATTTTGGTCTTTTTGTAAATTTTTTTTATTTAGAATTGTCCTTAATGGGTGTCGGGTCTAGGAGATCCCTGATCTATGTTTTGATGATTTTAAGAGATCTCTGATCCATGTTTTGATGATTTGGGTCCGAAATCTAATTTAGTATGTATGCTATCTAGTTTGTACGTACAGGATTTTAAATGAATTTCAAGTGTCTATTTTGTGAACTGGTTTATGCTTTGTTATTTTTGGTGCACAGATCTGGTGTAGGGATGTTAAGTTCATCACGTTTGTGACTCATTATCCGCATTCGCGAAGCACAACTCTGGGTTTTCTTTGTGATCATGGAAGACCGATACATTTCGAAGAGGAGAGAAAGGACCGTATTGGGTTGAGGAAATGCTTCGTGACCACGACTAGATCATCACGATCGTGATGCGTCCAAGATGAGAAGCTCCATGATCACGGTCAAGATGACGCAATTGCAAAAAGAAAAAATAATCCTTGACAATTTTAAGTTCTTTCCTAGATTGTTTTCTTCCATGACTTTACACTTTAAGTCTAGGATATTTTAGATTTTGCTCAATATTCTAAAATTTTCAAATTATATGGCAATAAATTTTTTTAATATTTTTTCTTGTCTTTCTTAAAGTACTATTTTACATGTTCATGCTGATAAATTTTGGAGATAGTCGGGTTATTGAGGATACTTTGTAATGACCCACAAGGTTATTTTTTCATTTTTTGTGTCAAATTCACCTTTTTTTTCCTTTTCATAGTTGCAATATGATAAACTAAGTATGTTTCCATAGTTCGTTCTAGCATGGAAAGAATATTGGGCAAGTTTTTGAGAAATTTCAGTTTTTGAGTTTTAAAGTGTGAAATGTTAAACTTTAGGAGTCATTTGGAGTTTCAAATTGAAAATCTGTCAGTTCTATCAGCTATAGAATATGAATTTTTGTCTAGAAAGACCTTCCTTTTCTATTTTGGCATA